>VDFB02042466.1:0-24488 GCA_007258455.2 Sequoia sempervirens
GAGTCTTCCCGTCGACCTCAAAGCGTATCTCCATATCCTTGAGACGAAGTGTGACCTCCTCCAAGGAGTGTAACCACTTCATTCCCAATACTAAATCAATGTCTCCCATATTGACAACATAATAATCTGCCTTGAACTCATAGTTGTTCAAGCGTAATGGAAGATCTCTGATCATGCGTTCGCATCTCAAAGTGTACCCATTTGCCACTTTGACTCTGATGCCCTCAAACTCCTCTGTGATAAGCCCTCGTTTCTCAACGAACCTAGCATCAATAAAATTATGTGTAGCTCCTGTATCCCAATAGGGTAATGACCCTCTGACCTGCTAATACACCTCGGAGCCGGAAAGAACCCTCCTGCTGGATGCTAGACAATCTACCCTCCTGTATCTGAAGCTCGGGCTCTACCTCTGCTCTATGCTCTGGAGTCTCTGACTCTGAATCATCTGAATGCTCTGGCTGCTCTGAATTTTCTGATTCTGAGTCTTCATAGTATGCCCACATAACACGATTCGCCTTGCCCTTAGGTCTTAGAGGGCAATCGTGATTGGCATCATACGGTCCCTTGCAGTAAAAACATAACTTTTTCCTGCGAAGGTCATTCAGGGCCTCACGATCCAAGGGTGGGAAGGCTGATTTACCCTTCGAATCGTTTCTATAATCTGATTTGTTTTTGTTATAATCAGATTTGTCATTGTTTTTATTAAAGCCCTTGTTGTCTCGGAACGATGAAGAACCTTTGGAGTTAAATTTATTTGCCGGGGCTGCGAACTCCATGTTACGTGCCTTCCTCATCGCCTCCTGTAATGATGGAGGATCAAAGGCTTTTATCCAGCCTTTAAGTGGTTCTGTCAAACCCTCCATAAAGAGAACTACCAACCGCCTCTCAGATATGCTCGGAACCATGACGGATAGTCTCTGAAAGTCGCTGATGTATGTCTCGAGATTGCCACTCTGCCTCAACTGTGCCAAATCTCTGAAGTAAGTTTCTGGATCCTTCCTATCAAATCTCTCAACCAACCTGTCTACGAACTCCTGATATGAAGTGATCCTATCATGATGTAGCGTCACCATACCGTGATGCCACCAGTCATAAGCTACTCCCTCGAGGTGCAGTGTAGCGTAACGGATAGCGTCTCTCTCAGCCATCGGACGCAAGGTAAGGAATGTATCAAGCTTGCTAATCCAAGCTTGGGCTGTCATCTTCCCACTGCCATCAAACATTACCAGATTCAACCTGTTAGTTGCATGTTTGAGGTCATTATTCTGCTGTCGGGGTCTCCAATCCTGACGAGCCCTATTGTGTTCACGCCTCTGTGTGATAAAACAGTCAAAAGTGATCCGTTCTCTGACTGCAGGAGGTATCAACTCCCCCTCCTCGTTTGCTGCCATAAGGTTATCAGCAAACAAATCTTCCCGATCCTCCTCTGGCATAGCCTCATCGGGCTCCTGTCTCGTGAACGTAGGCCTTGTAGGCCTATCGGTATCAAGTGACAACATCCTAAGAGTGCTCTCAATGACATCACTCCATCATCGTCGATGATGTAGGTAGCCAGTCTCCTCAGAAATCCTAACCCTCTACTGATGCATGCTACCTCTTTATACATCGTCGGATCGACGTTGTCCTGCACGAAGCTCTCTGAGTGTGAGTAAGACCTCAGCATCATCCTGATCTCGGTTGTTATGAGGGATATCTGTCTGAGGTATATCTGTTCTCTCAGCCCTATCATTCCTGTCAGCCATGATTTCCGGCTGCCTGCTCAAACTGCGTTGCCTTTCAAGCAAGGCACGTCTGCGAGTGTAGTACCTGTATGTATCAATTTCCTCTGGTTGCATGTGATGGCCAAACCCTAGGATGGCAGAATCAAGCTCTGATACCAATGTAGAAACCCTAGGTTTCCCTCTAACACTGCTCTGATTGATATTTTTAGTTTTCTGACGTTTTTCTGAAGTTTTGTGGTTTTTTTGTAATTTTGGATTTTTCAATGCATTTATGAACAGTACGGCTTTGACAGAAATTTAATATAAATTCAATAAAATCCTAAGATTTCAATTTGCTTGAGAAAATACAATAATAATGAAGGCGTATCCTTTATTAATCCAATGATCTTCATATAAAAATGATCTGACAACATGCAAGATAGAATAATGATTTTTATTATGAAAAGAACCTGTTATCTGCTGGTACGGCTGAAGGTACAAAACAGTACGGCAGAAATGAATGTACTCCTTCTCCTGCTATCTGATGATCCAGTATGACTCCAGCACAGTGGGCGCCACCAATGGTGAAAGGATGTAGTCTGAAGATAGGCGTATGAATCAATACAAAAGGGCACGATTTCTTATGCTGGTACGGCCTGTCAGAAATGTACGGCCTGCTGCTGTATTTATTACACTTTGTACGGCTTCCTCAAAATTCAGAATTTGAGTCTCTGCAGAGGGCGCCTTGATGAATAAATGTTGTCTGGATGAATAACTCTGAAGAATTTCTGTCAGTAAACAATCTCTGATGTTCTGTAGTTTCCTCTGAATGAGAAAACCTCTGTAGGCAATAGATCGAGTGATATTGCACACTCTCTGAATTGCTTTCCGCTGGAGATGGCTCGTTCTCCAAGGAATCGAACGTGAAACCCTACGTCTCAGGCTCAGACCAAAAATTGATCAATATCAAACTCAAATAATCTCATAATGCCCAATTTCCAAGGCAAAATCCACTAATAGGCTGAAAAGTGCGATTTGCTTGAAAATAGGGTTTCATTAAAATATTCACGTTTTAATATTTTAATATTTCAATAGTCCATCACTGAATATTTTAATTACTTTTAATAATGACTTTTGGCCCCTTCTGATGTTGGGCGCACCCTTCAAGGAAAACCACTTAAGTTATAATATTAAATTATAACTTTATATTATAACGTACTTCACTAATATTTAATCAATACGATCAAATACACATTCCCTTTATTTCTAAATTAAGCATCGACCAACTGATGTCGCATGTATTCTCAAGTGATTCCCCGATGTCGCCACACCAATCGCTAAAATAGCAAAGGGTCCCACATCGCCGCCAAGAATCGCTAAAATAGTAATTTCAAGAAATATCCTCCGACGTATTGTAACGAAAAGACAACCGGACAATCCCTCACTGACCGGCTGAGCTATGCCCAGTGACCCCTATCCACCCATCGGCTCACGAGGGTCGTATGATAGGCCAATCCCGCTGCCCCAGAGATGTCAATGAAGGGGATATGACATTAGTTCAATGCTTAATCAAAGTTTTCAAATGGGCAACCTCTAGAACCACTTTGTTGGCTTGAACTTGGGTCTATAACATAACATTAGAATAGATATTAGCTTGAGTATATGTGGAAAAGCTCTTATCAATAGGTAAGTCAAAAAAAAGGAAAAATTTCTAATCCAAAATGAGAAAAGTATCTCCACTTTGAACGCATGCCAAATCTAAGTGTATTTTTTTGGTATTCTAGGCTAGTCACCTAGAAGTATCATATGCCAAGAGAAGAAATTAGATCTTAATAGTTTGAAGAAATCATGTATCTAATGCCAAGCAGCTTGGGTTCAAGGACAAAATCAAAAGAGATGCTTGATAGTTTCCAAATGACCATAGAAAGGACAATGGGGAGCTGCCACTCCTAGATGAATCAGATGAGACCCCATTGGGAGGCCCTAGTAAAGAAGACGCGAAGAAAAGTGGTTTAACTTGAGTTCCGTCAAAGTGGATTGAACTGTTTGAAATTTGTTGCCATTGCAAGGCAAAGGACTGAAGATTCCATTTCACAATAAGCTTGGGAAGCATAGGAAAGTGAGGAGAAAGCCTTAAGTACCCTTTTAGGCTTTCAACCTCATGGGAATAAATTTGATTTCCCTCAGATATTTCAATTGAATCAATTAAGTCCTAATGTTGGTTTTGTGACCTACCAACATCCTCCCCAAGCCTAAAACATTGTCATGTCCTTATGATAACTTAGCATTGAACTAATCAAAAAGTCAAATATTGATGACCTAAAACTATATATGAAAACTTTAACCAAGTTATAGTAGTTGATGCCTATGATTGCAAAATTGTAATATAATGCCCAAAATTTTCAAACCAAAATATTGCAATTTTTCACAGTTTTACTTTGCCAACATTTCATCAAACAATTTGCATCAAGCTAGTTTGAGATTGTTTCAACTTCTTTCAAACTGATATTGTAAATAATCATCATAAAAGAAATTTCCCAACCTTACATAATGATAATAACTTCATTTATACAAAATATCATTGCATAAATAATCGCAAAGAATTTCTTTATAACTCTTTGTATTGCTGTTACAGAATATTACATTCAGAAATTTCAAACAGCAACAAAAATATTAAATAAATTCTAATATCTATGTACCATATTGCTGACCTTATAGGAAGAATTTTCCACAATCCATTCAGCTCCCAATCAGCAATATTGACCACATTTAAAACTGTACGGTAGCCTTAACTCTTTGCTATGTTTCCCCTTGTGATGGTACAACACTTTCTTGGAGCAATAGCTTCCAAAAGGCTGTGATAATCTTTGTCGAGCTTGTTAAACGCTACAACAGGTTTTGAAAAGTCTAAAAGACTATATCATATGCATCGCCTCCCTTCATAATGAGTTCCCAATAAAGTCTTCAAAATAGTGCAACAGGCTTATTGAAGGCTAGGGTACGGTTGGGTAGGAAGTCCCAATTGATAGAATATATATATTGTTGGCCCCATGTTTTTCGTTGCACCAAAAGGTCCACCTATTAATGCCCGATACAACTCTGCCAGAGTTAACGGATCCACGGGAGGTGGTTAGTCCATGTCACGAATCCCAAGGGGAGCATTGACCATTTATATATATTATTTTAACACCACACACAACACAATATTTCTAATACTTTACTATGAAGTATGCAATGTAATCAATGATATGAACATAAACAACAAATATCTATATTTGACAATTCATGGGATAAACTCTCAATTTTATTTTCTCACTTTATCTCTATACTATTGAAATGCCTTTAAATTCCAAAAACAAGAATTTTTGGCCCCTTTTCTATATTTACTTACATTTATTTTAAAATCTGGCTTTTTTTATTTAAATATTGATTTTTAAAAAAAATCTTGTACTTTTGGTTTGCATATTTTTTCCCCAAAAGATGTTTTCTGCTATGAGAATTACAAAAAAAATGCCCAAAGGCTACAAGTTTCAATAACAAAATAACAAAAACATAGAAAATATATAGTTGTCCCTAATCAGCGTCTACATTGATAGGTCTGCATCAAAATTGGAGTCCAAGTTCAATTAAACACTATAAGGGGCTGCCTCAAGCAATCCCTCTTGTGTTTCCTCCTCATCAACCTTTATAGCCTTTAGGATTAACATCCCAATGTGAGGCTAGAGTATGGAAATACTCAAAGGTCTATTAATCTTGTAGCTACGAGGTATTATGTACAACCACCAACTTCTTTGATCGTCTAGAGGTAAGGTTGTTTCTCTTGACTAATTGGATGAAGCTATATGTGGACCAATTCCTCTCTATATCAGAGGAACTAACAACTTGTGAAAGGAGGTGAATGGCAAGTATCCTCGACTTTGGTGCATCCTGGCCATGCCACATCCACCATTCAACATAGTCAATTTGAGCTAATGTAGCTCTATCCATACTCGCCTTTGGTTTCCTGAAGGTTGGATCACAAATATTGACAAATGCAAGCCACTATTAGTGAATTAAAGAAGATCCCTTATTAGTATACATTTTTCAAAGGGCCTTCATGAGCCCTTTTTTCATCTCATCATCATTAGATGGAGGCAATCTTCCAAGTCTAGCTACATACCTTTTAGGATTTATAGGATAGGCTGCCATATTAAGTGGGGTGTTTATAGTGTTACATCATTGCATCATAGTGGATCTAAGATGCTCCTCATAAAATCCTAAAGTAGGAACCATACTATAAATGACTTGCTTCATCTACCCAAACACACTATCAAAGATTTCATAAATCTTTGTAAGGCTAGGAGAGTCTGTATCAGCATATCTTATGACTTGCACAATAGGCTCAATGAAGGAGCAAACATATCTACAAGTGCAAACAAGTTACTAAAATTAAAATTTTGAAAAAGATTAAGAATTTAAGACTCAAATGATATGGTGAGTGCTATTACAAAGAATGAAAATAATTTACAATTTAGAAACATTAATAAATTAAGTTTTTAAAAATTTAGTAAAAAAACTAGCAATTTCTTACCTCATTGTGGTCCACCAACCATCATCAAGGACTTTTTGTTTCACATTTCTTCCTTCAAGTTTACTTGTCTTTGACCATCTACCTCACTATAAATTAACCACCACTAATTGTAAAGCCTCCTGGACCTCATCAATTATGTCTAACAAAATGAAATAGCTAGCATATCTAGTAGCCACAAGCTTGAAGAATTCCTTCTTCGAAAAAGTCCTAAACAAAGCAAGTGAAGTGTGTTGGTTGCAAATGAACATATATACATCTCTAGCCTCTAACACCACTACCTTCACCAAATCTATCTTCCCAATGTCCTTCAATGCATTGTTCAATGCATGAACACAACATGGGATCCAAAAAATGTGCTTCTAAGAACTCTCCACCATCAAGCCAACTAACTTACACACATGGGTTGAATCGATCACCACTTGTACAACATTAGAGGCTCAAACCTCTTCTATGGCATCCTTCAAATTTTGAAATTAGAAGTTTGCATCCTTCGTCTTCCTTGAACAATTAATAGCTCTAAAAAATAAGAGCCAATTGAACTTGTGACATTAATATTGAGGAGTGGCTGTAGCTGAACTTGTGACAATAATATTGATATTGGTCCACCCATCCATGATGATGGAGCATCCATCCCTTATCCAATTTTGTCTCATTTCTTCCATCAACATACTCACCTTAGAATATTCTTTATCAAAAAGGGTTGTGTAGCTTATGTTCTTTAGGTGGGACAAATTTAGGGACCAATACCTTTTGTTTTCTGCCAATTCTACTTAAAAGATTGTAACAAAGAAAACAGTAAAGTATATATGAAACAATTCATAACAGCAAGTTAGAGAGATATTTGTATTCATCCGTAAGCATTTACAAAATGTTCGGGATATCAATGCCTGTAGTCCCCGATCATGTATACAATTATAATATTTATAAGACGGTCGATGGTTGTTGAAAACTACCAACCGTCAACAACTTGTAATAACAACTGTCAAGAACTTCTTGCCGTTTACAATAGAACAAAATGTGATTATTTACTAACTACACCTTTCACATCTTTCAACATTTTTTTAAAATAGGGAGAACACGCCACATGAAATGGTATGGCATGAGCATAAAAAACTTAGCAATAGAAGACTGGACTGCCTCTAGTGATTGTATGTTAAACATCCATGTAACACTAGTAGTTTTTTTATTTCACTTGGTAGAAGTAGAACCCTCTCTCCTTTGAATTTCAACATCCATGGTTCCCACAAGCAATGGCACACTAAGTTGCATAATCTCCAATGGAATTCCCTTCTTTGTTGCCTCCCCCATCATATGCAATCTAGTTACCTCAGCCTTCTCAGCTAGAGTTATAGTCTCACAACCTTTTTCCCCTTGTCCATCTATCCACATAGCCATACTCTACCCCTCTCCCCCACCCACTGAATTTTTTGTCTTTCTTCTATTGGTGACACAAATTGTAAGAGAGATGTTTTGGGGTTAAATGGGCCTTTTGTATAGTTTTTGAATTTGGAAGAGCATTCAAAGGGGTCAGTTGACCTTGCTAGCCTTGCTACAGTCCCACTCCCAAAAAGTCCCTTAGTGGCAGCCATGCTTCTATAGCTTCTATTTGTAGCTCTTTGTTGCATTTGAACTTCAATCTCTTCATTTTTATCACTCCCACTTTTGCTCATTATTTAATTCTGTTAAGAATTTAAAACACATTTGCAAGTTCAAATAGAGGAGAAAAAATAAACAAAATGCCCTCCCTATGTGTTTGGAAATTAAAAAAAAAACTTTAAAAAATGCAAAGGAAATTGAACAAACAAATGGTAGACGGTAAACTTACTTCAAATGTAGTGGATTTGATATCCTAGTGCCATCTTCCACTCTTGTTTTCTCCTCTTTTTATTGTTGCTCCTCTTGCTCCTCTTTTACACAAGTTTGAAAATGTTAAAATGAGATTGTTTTTTTGTTTTTAGTTATTTTGAGGGTTGCATTAGGTTTAGGTATGGTTTAAAGGGGTAGGAGGGTTCTTGTGGGCCCACCCATCCCTTTTTTAAAAATTAAAAATTATGTGATCTTTTTTATTTATTGAAAAAGTTGTTAGACTGTATGGGATGGCTAGCCATCCCTAGGACAATAGGGGGATGCTTGGCTATTCCCTAGCCATCCCCTAGTGTCCCCTATGTCTTTTTCGACATCCCAATAAATTTCCTTTTCTTTTCATGCATAGGGGATAGGGGGGATGTTTCCTATGCATCCCCGCATCCTATAGGGGACAAGGTATTTCAAGTAGGGGATGTGTCCCTAGAGAGCATAATTTTAATGAACAATAAATTATTAATAAAAAAATAATATATAACTAATAACAAATTATTACTTAAAATTAATTTTGATTTTAGAAAATATCAATTAATAATTAATAATAAACTTTTAATTGAAAATTGATGATTTAAAAAATTAAAACTAAGTTATTGGTTTGTCACAAAACATAATCAGATTTGAAATTGATTCAAGCCTAGTCAAGATTCGGAGCTGA
This sequence comes from Sequoia sempervirens, assembly GCA_007258455.2. Classification (NCBI taxonomy): domain Eukaryota; kingdom Viridiplantae; phylum Streptophyta; class Pinopsida; order Cupressales; family Cupressaceae; genus Sequoia; species Sequoia sempervirens. The sequence continues at coordinate 8,789 of VDFB02042466.1, forward strand.
TTTGCTTGTTGGTAAGTCTAGGGTTCACAAAAAACTTTGTGGGTTCATCTAGGACAAACTCAGGCAAACTTGGGATAAACTTAGATGAATATTCAAGTTGCCACAACAAATTAAGGCATTTTCTATTTTTTTTTGCTTTGTTGTACCCCAAAATTAAAATTTTTGTTACACTTAGACATTTTGAAGAAATGAGTAAAAGTCTTGTTAAATCAGTCAAAAAAAGTCAGAATTTGGGTGTGTACGTCTTGCATGAGGGGTTAAAACACAAAAAATTCAAATTATGACGATCTGGGTCTGCTAAGAGCAGCTTAATCAACAAAACCCAGATCTTAGTTTTTCATCCCTAAATTTTAGGAAAACTGCTATTTTTAGAAATTTTCTCGAAATAGTAACGTTTTCTGGGTTTTTCTGGGTTTCTTTCGAAACAGATACTGGCAAAATTTTCTAAATATAGAAAATTTCTAAAAATAGAAAGTTGGTCCGACAGAGTCCAAACTGATTTTGATTGGCTCAAAATACGTCCATATCAGGCTGGTGCAGTCAGAATCTCAAAATAGTCAGTTTTGCCCTACTGGGTCTATTCTGTTTTTTTAGAAGCATATCTGGAGCTCCGAGGTCATCAATGGAGGTCAGCCGACTGTCAGGCGTCAGATCCAACGTTTGAAGCATTTGACAGAAGATGAACTGATGAACATGCACGAAGAACGAGAAAGAAAATTGGAAATTCATGAAAATTTTCTAACACTGCTGAGTTTGGGTGCCCTTGTTGAAGAAAGGCGCCCACCTTTTTGGGGCATCATAAAATTAGGGTTTCAAGCCTCCAGTCAAACTTCCTCACTTTTTTGTCAGCTTCACAGTGAATTTAGCGGTGCAGTTATCAGATTACTCAGTCATCCGGAATTCAGCGTCAAACAGGGGTATCCAAACTAAAGACAACGCGAAGAATTTAAAAAACATCAAAATTTGACTAAGTGTTGACAAAGTGGGCGCCCCTAGTTAAGAAGGGCGCCCAAGTTTTCAAGGGCCCTAACAGATGAATTTACAGATGAGTGTCTAACGAAGTTTCTTCACGATTGATCCAGCTTTCAAATGAGATATCCAGCACGTCAATCAGAGTCCGCAGTCATCAGATACGAGGAGCTGAACAGGGGGTCCGACAAAGGCTGAGAACGAAGTTTCGGAAGCAAACACAGAAAGATCAAAAATAAACTAAGTTTGGTGAACAGGGGCGCCCCTAGCCAAGATGGGCGCCCAAACTTTTGGAGGCCTTAAATTCATTTTTTGGCGAAGATCGTCCCAGAGGACCCCACCTCATATCTCGTCAGCTTCGCGATGAGCATAACAGGCAGTCGATCCGATGCCCAGAGCTCCAAATTCGATAAGATCGTCTGTAGAAGAGGATTTAATGAAGAAATTTGAAGATCATGAAAATGGCTATCTCTGGGTGAAATGGGCGCCCCTGGAAGGAAAAGGCTCCCATGAATTCGGAGGTCAAGATGAAGTCTTTCGCCAGAGATGCCTCTGGAACATCTTTCTTAGAATCAGTCAGGCTCCGCCGTGAAACCTTCAGCTCGCCTATCGAATCAATCTACCAACGGGAAATCGGAGGTGAAGTAACATGTCAAAATGGAGAAAAGTTGAAAAAATTAAAAATTTGGCTAACACTAGAAGAAGTGGGCGCCCCAGGTGAAGAAGGGCGCCTAAATGTTCATGCCTTAGAATATTTTTCGAAGTTTCCAAAAAGTTTCAAAATTGCAAGAAGAGAATGGCGTCCAAGTACAAGGAAGTTGAGTTTTAGGGTTTTGGAAATAAAAGCAAAGAAAGCAAAACCTAATCCAAAGCCCTAAAGTCTATTTAACATCATTCTTTCATGTATTTTTCATTATTTTTGCAAGTAGCATCCAGGGGAGAAAGTTGGAGCAGCAAGTTTGAAGAATATTTGTGATTCAAAAATCCATAGTTGCTGGTTTTACATCAGATTTTTCAAATCAGCAAGCATAAACCCTTGCTTTTTCAAGCTTTTTGTTCCAGAAGATCGAATTTTTCAAGCAAAAGGCCAAGGCTTTTCTTTCTTATGTCATCTGGGTCTTTTTGCCTTAATCTTTTGAAGAAATTTTCAAGAACTTCATCAAGTTGCAGCAAGTGCTTTTATTTTGCATGTCAGTGAAAACTTCAGTGCTTTCAAATTTCAACCATCTGGGTCCTTTCCAATCAATCTTCTGAAGAAAACCCATATCACAGCTTTTTTCAAGAAAATTTCAAAACCTAGGGTTGGCTGCTTTTTCGATCAAACGTCAGGGTTTTGCAAATCTAATCAACTGGGTCCATTTCTAATCTTGTTCTGAACAAAACCCAGGTGCCAGCTTTTTTCGGGAAAATTGAAGAAATTAGGGTTTGCTGCTTTTTCAGGCAAAATTCAAAATTTTCAAAAACGGACGATCCGGGTTGTCTTGCAACGAAATTCTGAGCAAAACCCATATCTCAGAAAAAATTCTCAAAAATTTGTCCGTTGGAGCACAAAAATCAGCATTCTAAAAATATAAATCACTCAAAACTTGTCAGAATCTAGGCGAGTTTACAGTCATTCTTCAAGTTTTATAAAATGGAGTACATTCCCAATGTTTTCAAGACTGAATCAACTCTCTTTCACAATTACATCAAAACAGCTGAGACAGACTTGCATCATATCAAGCCGGTGTTTGATTTACACGCCTTGGAGAGAGCAGGCAACACTTCAATCAAGAACCTGGGACATTCTGGACTCCTCGCAGCAGCATCAATCCCTATATTAGTTCAGAGTCTTGAGTTCGTAATCGCTTGCATTAAGCATTACAACCCGGCTACTATGGAGATCCAGTCAGCAGATGGTAGATTGATTTGCAGTATAAAGCCTGATGTGATTGAGAAGTCTTTTTCCATTCCCCCATGGCCTGAAAGCGTTACTCTCTCAAAGGGTGAATGTGAAAGGATATGGAATATGCACAAAAACAAATACAACAAGAAGATTGTATTGAAGTGAATGAAAGGAAAACATAAGAGTGTTGTTCACAGTTGCAGTCCAGTTGGCGGAAGGATAGGTCATATTTCGGTGATGTCAGCAAAGTTCGAGAAAGCGGCCATTGAGGTCGAAGATTTCTTGAGATCTATTGCAGATGCTGAAGATATTCTTGAAAAGCGGTGTTTTGCTATTGAGGGCATAGATGCACTGAACCTTTACACTGTTTCTAATTTCCTAGCGGATGTGATCGAGCTTTAAAGCAGCTTTCTTCTAGAAGCTTTCTTTCCCGCTTTCTTTCTATTCTTGGAATGATCCTTATCCATTCTTTGAGGATAGAAAGAAGATAAGATGTAATAGTTGGCATTTCCTTTTACTTTCTAGGGTTTTAGATGTTATCTTCTTTCTAGATTTAGTAATAAAGCTTGCTGGCGAGCAAGCCCTAGATTGTGAAAGCAAGGAGATTTTAGGAGTTCCTTTCATAAACTTCTCATCCTACTCTTTTTGACGTGCTGGTGAGTGATTGGCATTTGTGTGTGTGCTCAAATTGTTGGAGTGCCTCAGTGCCAAGTTGTGTTAGTGGACCGTGTGTTTTTATGTGTGTTAAGAATAAAGCAAAAGCCTCTTTAGCTGCAATTTCTTGTTCAAGGCATGTTAGAAGTGAGCTTTGTTCCAGAGATTTGAGTAATAAAATCATGAGCCTCCTTTGCCTTGGTCGAAAATCTCAGATTTCTGTTATTTATGTTCCGCTTTTGTGATCTTGATTTCAACTTACAGTGAAGTGTGTAGGTGTTTGTTGAGAGAGAGGTTATTGAAGTACTTTGTCAGAAAATCTACCTTGTTTATTTCTGATTTCTCTTGCTCTTCTATTACTTGAGAAGTTAGGAATGTCTCTAGTTTAAGTTAGTCGTAGTTGAAGTTCTTTAAATCAGAAAATCTCAGCTGCGGCGTTTGTGTTTAATAAACCTTGTGCTCTAAGCTGATCAAAAAGATAGGCAACTTAGTTTAGTTTACTTTCTTTCAAACACCATCAGCAAGAGGGAGCTTCCCCTCCTAATTTGAAGAGCATTTTATCTGTGCATAGCTGTCCGTTTCAAATACGCATTCTAGAGGTGCGAATTTAAACGCCAACATGCTTTTAACACATTTTGATACATTTTTAGGGTGAATCTATTGACAAAAATACATTTTTTTAATTTTTTTGTTCATTTGAGCTCATTACATTAGACATCGTGGGAGATAAAACATGCCACAGTCTAAGATGTTTGAATAGTTATATTATGGGGGCATTTGAGTTGCAAAGCACTATTTGAGCACAATTTAGATGAAAAGAAAGCCTTTTAGTGGGATACATCACAAATTGTTGATAAAACAAAATGATTTTATCCTTTCCCTCACCTCAATCTACTCCTTTATTCTTAACATCAAAATTATTTCCAATAACGTCTCTTGCAAATATTATTGAAGTAAGACAACAATTTTCATTTCAGTGGGAAACATCACAAATGTCTTTTTATTTTTTAACAAAATGTTAACTATTAAATAAACTTTGTATGTGTAATAAGAGTGTTCAAATATGGATATGTTTTTGATTAGGGGAAAATCAGGTTTTGATGGGACCCGAAACCCATTACAGTCCAATTTTGAAGGGACTGGAAACCCTATCCAAGCTAAACATGTTGCACCAAAGATAATTCAAATACCATCAGCAGCCCATCAGCAGTAGCACCAAGAATAAAACCAAACAACACAGGTTGGACAAAGGTTTTACAGGGACCTTGAACCCTCTAATCAGTAACTAACCAGGATTAGACTGGGACCTTAAACCCAAAGGTTTTGAAGGGACCTTAAACCCTTAACTAGGTTTTTCAGGGACCTTGACCCCATAACAGGTTTTGAAAGCACCATGAACCCTTTACAATCAAGTTTTGGTAAGGACCTTAAACCCAAATAAAAGAGGAAGCAATGAAGAGCCCCAACCTTTACCCAGTACCAACCACCCTGCAACACCAACCCATACTCCACCTCAACAGGAGAGAGCTCCCCTCTATAGGAGAGGACAAAGCGAGATCCAACACTACCAAAGACACCACTCTTCTGCACACACCAGCTCCATCTCAATAGGAACCAACAACAAAGAAGAGCACTTTCCACCACCACTACAACAACTAGCTCCACCTCAATAGGAGAGGGCTCCACCTCAATGGGAGCAATCTTCACCTCTGTAGAAGACAACAATTGTAGAAACCAGCAGAAAGCCACCACTCTAATAGCGCAGGAAAACACTTCATCTTTTGACTGGAAGAGAGTTAGAAAATGGATAAAGGACATCCTACAAACCTCAGCCACAAAAAATCAGCACCTCTGAGCATACAAGAGAGTCAAAATAACCAGCTCAGACCACAAAAAAAGAAAAACAATACCCCCTTTGAAGAACAATAGCTTTAAAGCATGAAAGGGGGTCAAACAAACATCGTTACGCACCAAAACATCCTGGGACTCAACCTAGATGAACCAGAAAAGACCAAGACACACCCACAGGCCAAAAATAGCCTGCAAAAACAAAGCACAATCCCCCACCGATAACAAGAGAATAGCCTTCCCAAAGAGAGTCCAAAATAAAGAGCTCAACAGGAAGGAACACAACAAACACATCTTGTGAGGACAAGAAATGAAAGGACCAAAGGGCACCCACAAAAGAAACTGCAACAAAAAATAGGTGCACAAAACCACACTCCTCAACACAGAGAGAAAAGCAACGAAGAGACTGGGCATGACAGAAGGGAACAAACCCAAAAGCCAACCCACCCGAGCCTCAAAAAAGACCACAACAGAAAACCGAGCCAATTCACGAAGCAAAAACAAAAGCACAGAGACTACGACAAACCACCAAACCCCATGAACAAGCACGAGCAAGGAAGGAATCCCTGGCTGTCCGCAACCAAGAACACCACGAGAGGCCAACAGAAGGGGAGCCAAAAGGAAAAGAACCGAATCCACAACATCAGAGACATTTGACCCCCTTCTAACACCACAAGCCCGCTCCAAAACCCATTTGAAGAGATCAAAAGAAGAGACCGCCGTAGGAGATTCCAGTGAATTGGAGATGTCAAGACCTGTAGCCAATAGAGACCCACAACGCCAACAACACAAAAAGCCCCAGTCCAACAAGAAGGGCCACTGAACCAAGCAAAGCAAGGGAAAGAATCCATCAGGGTCATCAACAAAATCCTCGCCCCCAGACTCGCCAGAAGATGTCAAACCAAGAGCTCTACTCCTTCTCTCGCCCAAGCACTCCACAAGCTCTGCACCCTAAGCCGTTCCCACAGCATAGCAAGAAGGCCAGAGAGATGCCAAACACACAGGATCCGTAGGAAAGTGTTGACGTGGTTTTTGTGACCGCACCAAACAGCAGAACAAAATAGTCCGAAGGCTATTCCATTCTCTCTTGATCAAAGTATTCCGTGCGCTAAGATTGCAAGAAAGTTCGCATGTTCAACTCCAAGGTTCCTTTAATGCGAATATACCCAGTTCGGTTGATGTGTATTTGCTGTGTTCTTACAAGGGGACTTACACAATTGTTCAGACTTCTTGCAGTTAGCAGTTGGTATGTGGTTTGAAAGGGATTCTTGCGCGTATGATTTGGCAATGTGGTTCGTTTTCCTAAAACTATTCAGAAATATGCAGAAAGTAAAAGAGTTTAGGGCCTAAGAACTTATATTCTACTCTAAATGCAGGATATGTGGGGCTTCGTTTCAATAGACTTCAACCAGATTTCACCTAGCCTCACGTCGGACAGCCTCAGTAAAATCGGTGCAATCTTCAAGGGAATAGCAAAAGATGTTCAAGTTATAATTTAACATACATACACCATCGAAACGACGCATATAAGTATGTAAACCACAACCGAAGTTAAACTCAAGATGATGTCCAGTTGACCACGCAAGGCAAACTTATCATCAACAAGCCGCTAGTGGTATGGAATAAAGTGAAGCTACCTCAATAAAACGCCACACATCAAAGTAAACTACTTGCATGAAAAATTAAGCTACTTGGATTCGAAAGGAAGAAAAGACCTTGCTAGCTTTCCATGACAAGACGAATTCCACCATCAATGAAAAGATCAATTATCATGAAAAGTGTTACACAACAATCTCCTCAAAAGTTTTCAAAGGGAAAACTTTCTTTCTTCTCCACACTACGCAAAATGTCTACAATACTCTACTCTCTAGCTCTAGTTCTAATGCTAATGTCCAATACTACTGTCTAATCTGATGTCTACTGAGTTACAAATGAGGGGGACTCCCCCTTTATATAGCTAGCCAAGTCCCAAAAGACAGCTAGGGTTACAATTAATAGAGTGGCCAGAATCGTGCCACCTCAGCCCTAACCCTAAAAACTGCCAGAATAGGGAGTGGTACATTAAATGAATCAAAGATTCCCACTCACTCCCATAAATAGTAAATGTAATAAATGCCCATATTCAGTCTTCTAGAAGATCCTCGTCCAGTAGTGCGTTCCCACTTGCCTTCTCTCTAACTGCCAACTCCACGAATCTGCGAAGCACAGCCTCAACCTCCTGAACCGAAATGGGTGGAACACAATCTAACTGAAACTCTAACTCTTGTGACTGAATGCTCATACCTTGCACAAGATTTTTTCTCCAAGCAATCAAAGGAGTCTGCGTGTTACGGATCAAAGTGGAGAAAGTAGAAGTATTCACCGAAATCATCTTGTACAAAGGTCTTAACATGCAAAGAAAGGCACCAGCAAACCCCTCAAATTATCAGCGTTTACCTCCTCACGGATTGGTAGCCTAGCAAATATGGCCTCAAAAGTGATGCAGACTCCATCTATGATATTCTTTCTTTACGGACTCTGGACGGCCTCTGCATTAATCTGTTTCTTTTCGCGTTAGGCGTCATCTGTGATCTCCCATCAAATTGTAAGTCAAGGCAATTGACCTACTTTTCAACCTGTTTACTCGTCTATCAACCCATGCCCTAGTGAATGTCATGACTGGGATAGAGAGAGTATCTAAATCTGCAACCTCGGGCTCTGACCAATCTAGAGGTGGAAGTGGGGTATCCCTTACAGCTGCATAATCAGGATGGACTACGTCCATATCTTCGTTCACCTGGTCTGGAACCAGAACAACTTCACACTCCCTGATCAAAGTAATAGGCAACCGAGAAAACATCCTCTTCCTTACTTCAATCTCATCAACTGCATCAGCCCAATAATCTTCTATGGTGGCCTTATGTTTAAACTCCTCCGACAGTACCCACTTGATGTTATGATGTGGATCGTAGTGCTGTCGGCTTGTATGATATGAGAAATGATAAAACTGAAGTTCACTTTCAGCCTCTCTAGCTGCCTCTATTGAGGGACACACCTCATCCGAGTTGCCCATTACAACTGGAAATTCTACCCCTCCCTTCTTCTTCTTCTTTTGAATTTTATCAAAGGCAAGCAATTGCCTAGATATTTCTAACATTAAAATCTTATCGGTTGGGTATTTAGGCAGCCTATGTGGGTATGATGAGAAACCTTGCAGCCTAATGTAAGAAAATCTCGGAAACTGTATGAACCAACACCCATACCTCTCAATTAGCTCCTGGGCCTCCCTCGAGATTCTATGTTGTAATCGCTCCTGAAGCAGCCTCGTGATATACATGGTGAAAGAATCGTTGACACGCTTGTAGTGGGTTGTGCTCGATAGGTGCAATTGTGGACAAGCATCATATATCTTAAACTGGTGGGAGCCACAACCGACAGGTTCCTTGTAAGAGATCCCTCTGTACTTCGTCATCCGTGCCAACATGTAGATAATGTAGGAGCTCATATAATATTTCTTCGTTCTCCTCAGGCTTAGGAGCTGCTCATGTAGATTATCACTTATCATCTCGGCCCAATTGACATAATCCTTCCCTTCCAGTACGAGGTTGATGTAGTAAAACATCCAGGGTTCAAAAATGAATGATTGTGCACAACCTCCAACCCTGCTCTGCATCATGATGAGATCACAATACTCCTGCTTCAAGTCCTCTGCTATGATCTGCTTGGGCAATTTCGCATGAGAAGGCTTAGGGGTGCTCATCCAGTGAGTGTTAATTGTCTCCATGCATCGTTCAAAAGCAGAAGCGTACATCCGCTCCGCTCGCTCTCTGGATTTATAAATCATGTTCCTGTGCACCGGGATCCCGAAAGCTTCACCAATGGCCGCCGGAGTAAGATTGGCTAACACTTGGCCATCTGGTGACATGATCGACCGGTGTTCTTTCTCGTAGCAATTAGCACACTCCATCATCAGCTCCGAGCATTGAATGGCTGGTGGAAAACCAGCAGCTGCATATAACCCACTTTGAGCAATATTGTGCGAAGTGGTTGAAGCCCGATGACTTCCAATTCCAAACATCCTGTTCTTGAAGGTCTCTAGGTTGACGGAGCCCAGGTTGGTGTCTGTCAACTTGCCCAACTTCGAAATAAATTTTGACTCTGGCATGAAGGTCTTGCTCAGCTTCTTGATCACAGCCTGCGTGGATGCACCATTGTCCTTTCCAGTTGTCCTTGCCTTTGCCATCTCAGCTTCTTCTTTTCCAATAAATTTGAACTTCAACACTTAGAACAGATTTCTAAGTGGACTTTAGCCTTAGCAACTTCTAATCAATGTCAATTAGCAACTTCGATAAACTCGTACTTTGCACCAGATTTGTACTTCACATTAGCAATCAGCAATCAGCAAGTAATTTGCACTTTGAAAACTCTCAGCAACTCAAGGCGTCCTCCTTAACTACAGATTTGAGCAACTTCTAAGTGCGCCTCTTCAGCAAACTCCAGACTTAGCCAAAACTTTGGACTCCTCAAGTAATTCACTGCAATGTCTCACTTAGAGCAAATTCGACTTCTTCAGCTGTGAAAATAAGTGAGAAACTTGTTCATTTTATAGCCAAAATTCGAATTCTAGAAGAAGTTAATTTTAGCCAGTGCATTAAACTTCCACTACTCCACTTCAAGAATTCGAATTTTCCCTCTCTGGTATTTCTGACACTTGTCTCTGGGCGTCGGGAATCTTGCTCTTCTAAAAACTTGACTTTGACTGGCATCTTTGAATTTGTTTTCGAAAATTTAATTTAAATTCATCCTTTTAATTCACCAGCCGGAGCTCTGTCACTTGAAATTCGAATTTTAACTCTTCATCATCTTTGGAAAATTCATCACTGAAGAATTCAATCAAAATTATCTAGGCAACTCACTTCAAATTCATCGTTCGGAGAAATTTACTTTGAAAAAGTCATTTTATTCATCTTGCCTTAGAAAATTTTTAAAATTTTCCTTAGGAAAATTCACAATTTGAGCACTGGTTAAATTCTTCACTGAAAAAGTGTTGGCGAAGCTCAGAAGACTTGGAAATCCATCTATCATCACGAACGTCCAGTACCCAGAAGAAAATTTTCTGCAGAATGTCTCGAATTCATGGGTACCCAACGAACGGGTTCATTTAATTTTTTGAATTTTGAACCTTAGAAAAATATTATTTTCACCATTTTAAATTCATTCTTCGCCTGTGATCATCCTGTGTTGCTCCAGCCTGAAGAAACTTGAATTCATCTTGCATTATCATCCACCTCTGACTTCATTGCTGAGAAAATTTGCTCGGGCTTCGAAAAATTTCACCACCTTGAGCTCTAGGCGTATTTTCTAAGAAGAAAATATTTTTGCCTTAGAAAATATTTTAATCATCAACTTCACTTAGAAAAATTTTATTCACGCCTGGCACACTTGATTTGTCACTCATCATTTTGCATTTTACTCCACGCTTGAAAGGCAATTTTTTAAAAATCCAAGCGCCTTAGGAAAATTCTCCAACACTTAGAGAAAAAAAATAAAAATATTTCATTCTTTTTTTTTTTCTCTTAAGGCACATAACACACTTGAGGAAAGTCACGCCTTAGCATTTTGTTTCACACGCCTCACACATTCACTTCAGACTATAGGCGCATACTTAGCATTTTACTTCCACCACCTTGAAATATTTTCTAACACACACCACTTCACCACCTTGAGCGCGCCTAGCATTCACCACCTTTACCACGCCTTGGCAATATTTTTCACCTTATTTACCTCCCTTAGTCACTTTTTACACCTCAACTTGGGCGCATTTCAGCTTGGCAAGAGGATGACCTTTCAACTTCCTCTTTTTGTCTTCACTTGAGCTTGTTTGGGCGCATTTCACCCCTTGAGGAGGACGAACTCCTTTGACTTGTTGACCCTCTTCTAACTTGAGCGCATTTTTGTGTAGGTAGAGGATAAAGAACTTTGACTTGTTTGACTCATTCTTCTTTTGGGCGCATTTAGACATAGCTGGTGGATAAACTTTTTCCAACGCCTTTGGGTGACTCTTCACCTTCCATTTTTTGTCCTTACATGCATGTATTTGGGCGCATTTTGCCCCCTTGAGGAGGATGAAGAACTTTGACTTCGCTTTGACCACTCACAACTTGGGCGCATTTTACCCCCTGAGAAGGATGAACTTGCAAGTTGGGCGCATTTTGAGGGGGGTGGCGGATATCTACACTTAGAAAATTTTTTCAACCTCCTGAGCTTCCCTTGGGCGCATTTTGCCATAGTTGCAGGATAAAAATTGTTGACTTTGTTTGACTTCCTCCAGTTTGGGCGCATTTTGGCCTGTGTGAAGGACGAGCTTCATTTTCAAAAATTTTCCATGCCTCCTCATCAACTGGGCGCATTTTACAATGTCAACTGGATGAAGTTCCAGACTTAGAACTTTTTCATCATTTTTTCGCCAGCTTTCACGCCCTGCTATTTATAGTAAGTCCTCCGAATTTGCATCTCTGAAGCTTGGAACAATTTGAAATTTTGCACACTGCATCCTCATAGCCTTGTTGTCCTGTTGACACCGCCACTTTTAGCTAGCCTGCTATTTCTAGCCTATTTCTGAAGGTGGTTTACTATAAATAGTAACCTTTTGTTTCTGATAGCTCCACTGCTCCGATCGACTTGAAATTTGAATGAGGCACTCCTCACCACGTGACCTGTCTGTCGACATCAACGCATGCAGTTGATTTACTATTTTTAGCCTGTTTCCAAATTGACTTACTATAAATAGTAAGTGCTCCGTTTGACTTGAAATTTCACTAGCGGATAGCTTGAAGAATGCTGATCGCGGTGGTTTACACTGGTTTTCGAAAATTCCGACTTTTTATGCCTCTTTTTGGGTCCCAAAGTTGGAAACCCTAATTTGATCTGCATGCGTATCAAATGATCTCTGTTTCTCTTCGTTTCTGTGGTACTGTGATCAGCTCGTGATTCTGAACTGCTGGGAAGCGGCTGCCGGGACACACCTGCTAAAAATAGCAAGTTCCTTACTGAGTGAGTATCTGCGTTTGCATGTCACACCATCGCGAAGCTCTCGAAAAACCCACCAGGAATCTCCCGACATGCAAAAGAAACCCTGACATGTAAACCCTAAAAATAGCCTCGGAAGACTGCATTCTGAAAGTTGTCGCCTCGTTTTACATGTTATATCATTGTGAAGGTCTCGAAAAACCCAGAAGGAATATGCAGACATGCAAAGAAAAACTCTGCATCTGAACCCTGAAATTTGTCTTGGAAGGCGGATTGCTAAAAATAGTAAGTTGTCTGTTTTCGTTCAAATTTTGCACATGAGTAGCCTGATGCGCTCTGAATGCAGTGTGACTGTTGGAATCTCAAAAATGCTAACAGATTGCCTGCAATTTCATACTTACTAAAAATAGTAAGTACTCAGAATCTGATGAAATTTTGCTGAGAGCCTGCTGGAAACATAGTAACAATGTTAGTCTCAATTTTCAATTTATTCACCTTATCGACCTCGGACTGACCAGGAAAAAGGAAACCCTAATTTTCAAACTTGGTCAATTTCATGCTTAACTCACTGACGGGCGCAACCCCTCGAAAGGCGGACATCAGAAAAGAGACAGAGCGGGAGAGAGAGAGAGAAAAACCCAAGCCAAAAGACCAGAATGGAGCAAAATTTAGGGGGTCCCCATCTTGAATGGGGCGATGTGTGTACAGGTCACAACAGAAAGTAGAGCCCCAAAGCCACCAGACCACCATCATCATTGTCTTCATCATCTGAATCGCCCCCATCTATAGCTGAAACAGACGCCGAATTCAAATGACCAGGTCCGCGCCTATTCCCGCCTCTACTCTCCATTGTCTTGGTTCAGAATGTTAGGGTCCTAATACAATGTTGTTACTATAAAATATGTATATGTTGTTACTTATTTATGATGGAGATCTTTATAGACACTTCTATAATACAATGAGAATCTAGATTAAACATAAGCAAAGTGTGTATGTATTTAATTTATATATGTTTTTGTATGGACAAACCCAACCTCAATTTTTTTTACCAAATTTGTGAACCCGAACCCAAAAAAGTATCAAGATAGGTAACATAGTTTTAAATAATCAAAAAGAAAATCAAGCTACAATCATTTGACAACTCAGTTTTAGACTTTGACACAAGAACTTGTGACTTGACTGGAAACGATTGTTACAAGCCTTGACTTGATATGCAATTAATTGACATATTGACGATGAAAAATGATTATCATGTAACACAATCAAATTTTGGATTAGGTACAACATGAAGTAATTGTATGAGGGCATGGGAAACATAGAAAATTGGATGGAATTACTTTATGGAATCAAGAAATTCATTGTAGAGGCATTGTGTTTGTTTTGGGGATGAATTGTTGTATTGATTAATATAATCTCTTATTGATTCCTCCAATTCATTGTGTCCATTGTGAATGCATTAATATGATTTGATGCATACTCACTTCGTCTATATTTTTGTTATTTTTGGTTTCCTGGTTTCTTGTCCAATGTTGTAGATTTTTAACATGGTATCAAAGTAGAAACAACATGGTGAAAGCTGAATATATTGGGGCAGAATTTATTATCTTCCTCAATAAGATCTTGGAAATATTGCACAAATACTTATTATTTTTAAACATATATGCTGAAGTGGAAGTTATTGCAATAAATAATATCCTTAAAAGATATTAAAGGTTCCAGCATAGGGGAAACCAAAGATGTTGCTGCAATATGATGCTATACTTTGAGAGTGTTTATTATGGAAAATCGAGATATACTAGAGAGGATGGAGAATAATGGAGATATTCCAAGAAACTACTTAGGTCATCTGGATCAAAAACTGTAATCATGCATGTGTTTGGAGTGGAGCTGTTGTTCCCTTTCTTGTTACAAAAATTGTCACATTTGTCATTGTATTGACTCTTGACAAGTGTTAAAGTATGATATTAATGATATTTAGTCAATACAATGGCATGGCTAATGACACACTAAGGTATTGAACAGTATATATGTAACACTTATGTATATGGAGATATTGAAGACACTTTAGACAAGGAAGAATGATGCACAAAACACTTTAATCGTATATCAATGGATTTTGCATAGTCCCAAATATGCATGGGCATGATCCATGGAAAGAGATCCTTGAATATATCAACCAAAGTGGTACACATAGAAAAGAATATGGTAGGTAACAATAGTCAACTGAAATGGTCTGCTCATAGATTTATCATAGTCATTACTAATCTCCATAATTGAAAAAGGGTTCACAAGTACATGATAATCCAGAAAATCTTTCCATTATTAAATATATTCTTTAGCTGTAAAGAATGCAAATGTGCAATCCCAAGAAGGCACACATCAATTACTCTGTACTAGTTATTTATATTTTAAAGGAATATTGTTTAAAATTTATCCTTTTATCAGCTTTGTGGAAACCCTAAAATCATCAGATATTCTTTCTTTGACTGTCAATTTAAAATTTTCTTCAATGTTTTATAGATGTGATAGGTGGAATGGAAAGATTGACAGGCCAATAAATTAAACTTGCTAATATTTACTCTGAGTTTTCATCCAATTAAGTTATAACAATTTTGTTGGTTCAATGTGCCAATATGCTGCCAATTGTGCAAACTTGATGCTCTTCTTTCAATATTTGAACTTTGATTTATAATATTTAATATAGATCAAATAAAATGACAGTCCAAAGGTCTCATGAATAACTGGAACTTTCAAAAAATATCCTTCAAATAATTTGCATTGTGCACTTTGATAGATCATGTGCCAATTTCACTCAACAAAGTTGTATCCAGTTATGGTTTCTAAGAATGATAAAATTTGACATAATTAGAATCACCATAAGTTTTAACAACATTGTTGTTTCGATATCTCACTATGCTGTCAGTTCCACAAACTTGATGCTTTTATTTCAACGTTTGAACTTTGATTAATAAAGTAAATGAAAATCAAACAAAATGGCAGTCCAAAGGGGTCATGAATAACAGGAACTTTCCAGAAAAAATCCTTTAAATGATTTGCATTGTGCAATTTGATGGCTTACATGCCAATTTCATTCAACAAAGTTGTATCCAGTCAGGTTTTCTAAGAACAATAAAATTTTCCATCATTAGAAATTAGAATAGTCTAGAAGTCACTAACTAAGCATTGATTTTGTGCAAGGCAACTAAGAAAACTGAAAAACTATCAACTTTTATAACTTGGCAGAGATTGATAAGCACTATTCGGTACTTTTATTGATGAACTGACTTGACTCTGATACTTTGCAGATGGCAAAGTGCCATATTGTTTTCATCAATA
>VDFB02042467.1:0-20751 GCA_007258455.2 Sequoia sempervirens
ATCTCTAATCCAAGCCTGTCTATTTTGTAACCCTTCATAAACTTTAGGAGCATTGTACATCCTTGCTCCATTTCTCTTCTTGTTAGTTGAGGGTTTCCAATGGTCGACGATATCATTAGAGAGCAACCTAGCTGGGGTTTCATATTGATGCTTTTGTGCTTTGGGGGCCATGGATATTCATGCGAGTTTGCAAAGGAATAGGGTTCTAACAGAAAAAGGCTCAAAAAATTATTCCCTTACAAAGTAGCTTAGGGTACAAACACAAGATGCAAAGAACAAACTTGGTCGAGGGGAACAATTTTATACACAACTTTTAACGCAACAAAGCAATTAAATCATGCAAGTTAAAGCAATTGGAAGAAAACAATCTCAATCTAGCCCTAACTCATGATATTTCAAATAAAGCAGAGAGTTCAATTTTAATTATACTCATGGATTTTTGCATTTTTAGGAACCCTAACTTGTGCACACTCCAATTTGAACACTTTGATAAACTTTTAGGTTGCTTTGTGCCAATTTGTAGCCTTCAATAATGTGAGGAAATCAATTTTTTGTGTATTTCATGACCCAATTTCAATAACTGCTTGTCTCCTTTCAACCATTACTACTCTCTCACACAAAGCAAAATGGCTCAAATGCATAGCAGTCATCGATTTCATTTTGAGATGGCACCATGATTGACTCAAATTGAGTCAACACAATTTGAATTTACTTTGTGATACTTTTCCAACTCGTCAGCCAATAGGAGAGTGCTAACTGGAAACCCCATCATCTCTTTTCGTGGGCTCCACATCCTTTTTCCATTAGACAGAATAGTACATGTGTCATCCTTTCGTGGACCTCACACGTCTCCCAATGAGCATTATATTAATGCTGCAAGGTGTGCAATAGATAGCTAAGATTTTTCCTTGATATTACCTGTGAACCGTCGATCTTGGAAGTATTAGACATCAAACATAATGCAAACAAACTAGACCCCACCATAGCGAGGACACATGTCACATAATCACGGACCTCGCACGTCTTCTAGAAGCCACTCTTCAACTCTTGTGCGGTGTGCGATAGACAGTTAGAATCCTATCTTCAGATCAAACGGATGGTATTTCTTGCACATTCCAACAAGGTTAGTTTTTAAAATGGGGCCAACACTAGACTGACAGGTTTTGACCCTTAAAGTGGACACTTTATAAAGGCGACTTTATAAGATTTTCAACTCGACTAAGACATTTTTTAAAACAATGCAAAACTAGGTGACCAACACACCTAAGTGAAGGGGGCCGGTAAAAGGATGTTCATGATAGCCTAAGATATAACTTGAATGATCAATGACTGGGTAAAGTAATTCAACCCAAAATTAAAACGTCGAAGGCTTAAAACATGAAGAACATGAAAGCAAGGATGAAGAACTAAAACCCTAGACCTTACTAGTGGACATACATGTGACATGCCATTTCCAAGCAAAGAATGAGCTCAAAATCTTAAAAAATTTAGGGGCTCCATCAAAACCAACATTAAATGAACCTTAAATGAACTTTGGATTCACAAATTTAACCAATCAGCCATGCAAGAAACCACAAGTTAAAATGAAAACAAGAGAGAAACCTAGAAGAATGATGCAAATTTGATGGTATACGACTGGAAACCTCTATGAATTGCATAAATGGGGGATGCTTGGTCATCAATAAGCTCCACAACAATAATCAATATCTCAGTCAACTTCAAATGATTCAAAAATCAAGTTTAAACACATATATTCCCCCACTCACCAAACACCATAAATGCTCTACAATATACATGGTGGAAAACAGTAGTTTGTGGAAACCCAATATGTGCTCATCCTTGTAGAAAAAAAGACCGCTTCATCCTTGTGGAGAATTGAGTACCTCATGACCTTTGTTCAATTCAAGGTCAAATATGTGATGAAATTTTTTACAAAAAAAGGAAGGATTACTTGACCTTTGTGGAAGAATAGGGGGGATCCAACCAACCCCCAAATCTTCACAATCTATCCAAAATTGAACACAAAGGACAACCAAGGAATAAAACCAAAATAAGTAAGCACCAAAAATGGAATCTAAACTAAATCACACTAACCTAAAACCCAAAAAAAAAAAGAGGGGGTCCTCGTTTAATGGGGTGTGTATGCAAGGCACAACAAATGGCGGCTCTGGTGGGGAAATGCTCCAAATAATCTCAAAGATAAACAAGAATCGTAAACCTAGAAAATATCTAGCTTCGCAAACCACTTGAATCAAATGAGTTAAAACACGCATCACAAGAATTCAAACTAGCAACAAATCCACCTATTAATGCAAGAAACTCAAGTGTGTGCAAGATGTATTCATTCATTATCCTAAGGTAACCACAAGATTCATGCCACAAAGTATAGGGATACATAAATGATTCTACTTCAAAAGTATTTGGGACATGGCATTGTTGCTAGCAAAGCATTTATAAAGTTGATGAGGTTATTGTTGTCATTCCCTCAAACATAGCTCTACTACTAGCCAGGCGTCCATATCCCCGATAGAGATGTTCAAATCCTCTCAATTTGTTTTATTTTTATTCATTTTCTTTATTTTCCTTTATTTTCTTTGATTTTTATTTTTCTTTTCAACTTTGCAAGAAACAAAGCCTGTAATTGGGGCTGATTGAGAACCACAGTGGTGCTAAAGTAATAACTTTCGCTTTTCACCTTATACCCTATAGTATGAAACCCAATTATAACTGCAGGATTCCTTTTAATGTATTTATTGAAAAGATAAGAGGTTTCAAAACACCCTTGGTAGAACCTAGTAACAAGATAGCTTCCCATGACCATGCATCTAAAATCTCTGAACACCAACTATAAATCTCACACCAATACAATAGATCATAACTCAATTTTTACCAAGGAAATAGACCAAATCAACTCCCCAAAGAAAGAGTTGTATTTCTTTCAAGAAACCACCCCCAAAAAGAAAATGAGGACCAAAAATGACACAAGAAACACAAAACCTAATCTAACTATATATAAGAGAATGAATTGAACAATAGCTCAAGCCTAAAAATAATGCTTAATATATTACTTATTAACAAGCACTAGGACATCAACTCTTATGATATTCTTTAAACAATAAGTATTGTCCCCTAGAATATTTGTGATCCAAAATGGACCAACCCATAATTTATCAAAATTTTCATGTTCCTCCTTTTCTCATGGCTTTGTCCCAATAAAGGACCAAATAAGAGATATGGAATTACTTAACTTGGGCACATCTATTAAACCCTCACTTAACCACCCCTTGGTATTTAGAAAAAAAAATCAATAGCTACATCTCATTTCTCTTATAGATGGAGTTGGGTTAAGCAAGCCTCCAACTTATCCTCACCAACATAATATTTATTAATGAATTACAATGTGGGGATTTTTAGGTGTACAGGGAAAATGTGTTCCATTCCATAAACTAAATGGTAAGGAGAAGTCCCTAAAGCAGCCTTCTTGTGGGTACAATCCACCTAGAGGGTGAACCTAAGCTAGGTGTGTCAATCTTTGGGATTCTTATCAAGAAACCTATGAATTACCTTTAGAAATTTCTTGTTAATAGACTTTGCTAATCCATTACCTTGAGGATAGTAGTTGGACGAAAACTTCAATAAAATCCCATAATCATAGGCCCAATTTGAAAATTTTAACAAGGAAAATGTTGTGCCATTATTATAGACCAAAGAAAATAGAAAACCAAAATGAATTTCTAAATGTTGTCCCTGCCCTTGGACTAGCTTCATAGGCAGAATTTCTAAATTGAACTCTTATAACATAGTTACCCACTTCCCTCTGCATTCACTGAATTCATCCTACATGAGTAATAATTTGACTATTGGATTAGGAACATATCTATATAATATAATACTTGAATTTCTTGATGGCCCTCACCAAAGCATAAGCTTTCTTTTCAACATTTGGATACCTTAACTTGACGTCTTTCAGTGGTACAATCATGAAATATATTGAACTCTCATCATTTGGGCCCTTCTTCTCGGTAAGAATCGTTACACATGTGTGTTATGATGAAAAGGAGTATATACAAAAGGGTCATGCATAATTTGGATTGACTAGAAAAGGTCCTAGGAGCCTCGGTAATTGCATGTTTGATCTCCTCAAAATCTCATTTAGCTTCAAGAGTTCATTCAATTTTTGTATCTTGTTTTAACATAGCATTTAGTCATATAACAATCTTTATGGATCTTGTAATGAATTTTCAAACAAAAATGATCTTGCTAAAATATGACTCTAATTTTTTCTTGTTAACAGGCAGTTGAATTTTTAGAATGGCTTGGACCCACTCTAGGTCAATGGATATGCCTTGTTATGAAATAATATTCCCCAAGATCTTCCCTAAGTAACCCCAAAGATGTACTTCTTGGGATTAAGTGAGATGCATACTCTCTACATCACTGAAAAACTTTGCACAAATCTAAAACATGATCTTATCTATGCTTTGAGAAAACTATCAAATCATTCATATAAATGATTATGCATTTTCTAACAACTCCTTGAAAGAAATATCCATAGCCCTTTGGAAGGTAGCACCCACATTAGCCAAAACAAATGGAATTCTTTTGTATGCAAATATTCCCCATTTTATGGTAAAGGCGTTTTTCAACTAATCCTCCTACTCTACCATTACTTGGTTTTTACCATGATAACCATCTAAAAAGTACATAATTTTTGCCCCATTGACAATTTTCAAGACCTCATCCAATTATGGTAGTGGATAATTATCTTTCTCGGAGGCCCAATTGAGATTTTTGAGGTCAACACACATACAATTTTTGCTAGTATTTTTCCTAATTGGGACTAGATTTGCTACCCACATAGAGTGGGAAATTGGGAAGATTATCCTACCTGAATAAAAAAATTGAGCTTCCTTATAAATTAATTTGTCCAATAGAGATTCCTTATAAATTAATGTCTCCAATAATACATTGGCAAGTCATTTCCATTATCTAAAAGGCTTAGTTTCAGGCCTGAGGGGGATAGTATGAGTGATTATGGATGTATCATATGTTTTAAGATCTTCATAACTCCAAGCTATAGCATCTTGATAAAAAGTGAGCGCTTTAACTATACCTTCCCTCTCTTATGGAGTGCAAATTTTACCAATTGAACTTGACTTCTTCAGTAGTACCCATATTGTAAGCATTGGATTTCCCCCCTGCTAATTTTGTTTGCTACCCTTTGAACCTCAGCTGATATAAATTAGAAATGTGTTCCAATTGCACCATACATTGAGTAATTTTTTTAATCCTCAATTTGATCATTCCTTTGAGATCAATCTCAGCTTCCTTAGGTTCAACTTCATTTATGATTTGAGATGCAAACACATCAAAATCGGTAATAAAATCCAATATTCTTGTAATCCTAAAACACCTAAAATTTGGTAACATTGTTTGGAATGGATGGTGTTGGGGTAAGCTCTATTGTGAACTTATTTAAACCAAATAAGGATAATTGTTGTAATGTATTGGTTGCTTGTGTCAAGGCATCGACGATGATTCTTACATCAAGGAATCAATTGGATGTTAAATGCATCAAAAATTTCAATTAGGTCTCAAACCCAATGTCGATAACATCAAGGGGTATCTCAATCTTAGTTGATTCTTGAATCAAATTAAACAAGGAACTTGTAATTTCAAGAACTTTCAACAATTCAAAGACAGAAATTCTTACCTACATTTTCTTCAATTCGTCAGCTACATATTGTCCATCCAATGCAATTTTTATTCTAGTTGAAGGTTCTTTCTCAAAGAAGTGGATAGGAACCTTGGGATTTATTGGACTATTGCTAGAATTTGGGTTTGTAGGTGCCTGAAAACTATTTGAGGGAGTAGATGTCATCAAAGTTCCTTTAGGCTTGTTGCTTTTGAGATTATATGGTCCTTTATACTACTGGTGAGCATGGAATTCATCCTGCTCACCTAAAACTTCTTTCAACCTAAAAAATGTTCCAGAGATTCCTCACTATGAGGCTCATTTTCTTCTTGCCTAGGAAAAGAGTAACTATTCAAAACCATAGCAAAATCATAAGTTGAATATGGAGCAATATCTTGTCCACATGGGCTAGGCATGTTTTGAGAATCAACATTATGTACTTATTTCTGGAATATACTCGTAGTTATGTAAAATTCATGACAATTCAACTCTAAATGTTGGTTGGTATTATGTAATTTGTACCAATTCTACATAGCAGCCTCATCCAAATAAACTCTCCCCAAAGGCCTAGTGTTTGAAGAAGTTAGGGCACCTAGAGCATCCAAAGGAGAGGGAACTCCTCCATTATTTGATTTGGTATTCTAGACCTTATTTTTCCTTTGATAACCTTGGTTTTGGCCTTGGTTCTATCTAAGATTTGATTGATAGTTTCTCTAAGAATTATACAAATAGGGAAAATGTGATGGGAAGCCTTAGATATGGGAACCCCTGGATGGAGCACCATAGCCCTTGTGGCTACTAGGACTGAGTTAAGTACAAGTGTATGATGAGCCAAGGCTTGATTAGAAATTCATGGGATATCAATATGTTTCATTGGACCAACTCCCAACTGCCCCAATTGTGCACTAACCTTAACATCTTTAGTGTACGCATCATTGAGTGAAGGTGGTCCAGAATTGTCTCTCCTAACGAATAGTGAAGTGAGGTTATCCAAAGCTAAATAATATACTTTCTTGGTCACTACATCATTGAGCTAGTAGGGACCCTGGAGGTGAGTATAAGCCTTATGGAATCAATTGTTGAAAGTATTGAAGAGCTCATTGTCTTGCCTCTTGACCTCCACAAACTACCTATACAAATTTGTAGGCTATATTAGAATCATGCATCTATCCAAAAATATATTCTTCATAAGAGGCCATGAAGTAATCGATCTAGCTGGAAAATGAACAAACTAGTAAAATTATTCCTCTCCCAAGGAATAGGGGAATAGATGAAAGGCCACATCCTCATTCTTAATCTACCAATAGTATAGAGTCTGCTTAAAGACTTTAATATGCTCCTTTATAGTCCTGTTTGGACCATTAACATGAAATTTTGAACAAAACTTGTCTAGATTCTTTGGCATGTCATGATATACATCGAAATGGATAGGAGAGGTATTTTTAGGTAGCCAAGCCATTGGTGGTGTTGGTGGGGTAACTAGAGGAACCTAGTGTAGTTGGTGATTTCCCCCTTATTTTAATGCTCTTGGATTTGGTGGGAAATCATAACTCAAATAATTTCCCCTTGTTAGGTATAGATTTAAGTATCCTATAAAACCTCTCAGGAGAGAAAGAGCCTATATGCTCCAATTTGAGTTCAATCCTCAAACCCTACTTCTAGCACTAGTTATGTTGATGAGTGCTTTTGCACACCACAACACAAACTATGAATTATTATGTCTCTTGAAATTAAATATAACCTCTATGAGAAAGATTGCCCCAAGGCTTTGATAGTCATGTCTTGACTTTAAAAAAATGACTCAATGGTTTAATGTTTTTTTTAAATGGGCCTTACAATTACCTCACTCGAGTTTATGTAATAAGGGTTTCGAATGGAGTGAACTTGAGATGAAACGCTAACTAGGTTTCCAAATTTAGGATCTAAAAATCATCTTCCACATCTAATAGTACAATTTAGATGATGGTTTCTTCCTAAACTAACTCAAATCCTCAAATGAAAGTCAAAATATATCGTAATAATAGATTAAGTTAAGAAACACTAAGGACAATGACAACAATGATTTGGTGCTTCAAATAGATGGATCCCTCATAAAACCAATTCCTACTTAATTATATACTAACTCAAAATGCCACAATAATAGTGAAATCTTTAAAGGTAATGAAATATTTTCAAATCATGAACATTCATATAAACACCCAATTATGGCACAATTTAAATAAATCTTCACAATTAAACTAATAAAAAAACAAGGTTCAGACTAACAATGCAAAGCAACTTACAATCAACAAGCTACAAATGGTATGAACCAAATATCTATCAAATATCTTCATAGTTCATCATCATTATAACTAAAGTTTATCTAATATTGAAGAAAAGGAACCATGCAAACATATTAAATCCACAAGTGAAACACAAAAATTCAATATCTTGCTTGTATTGATCTCAAATGTTTGGTTAAAACAATTCCAGTTCAACAACCCTTTATAATAAGATAATACTGTATTTTATAGGTAAGGACAAAAAAAACCTAAGGAATGATCAATGGTGGATATCATCTCAACACTAGGGGCCAAGATTAAATAATCATCTAATATTTGAATTGCATTAAATATTTATTACCTATTCATCATCTATCTCCAACCGAATTTAGTTACACCCTTTCCTGGGGATATGTACAAGTATAATTATATAGGAGTGAATTTTCACCCCTTATGCAAATTCCCCTTTCACTCACCCTCACCTTAGAAAACCAAATCTAAAGAAAAAATTCCACATCACCCAATTTCCTTCCATCCACTTGGCATCTATCCTTTGTGTTGGTGAGATAATATTTGTCGAGGACGCACGCAGACGTCTGTGTGGTGCGCTACCGTTCCTGATGGATTCCTGTGTCTAAAGTTTGCACGCGTTACACTCTCGATTGGGGATGAATTGTAACATCCCTCTTCGACCAACCGGCCTGAAAATTCCTTATTTTTCCTCATTCTTCCTTCAAATCCATCCATTCTCACTTCATTTGATCTCTACACACATTCTCAAGCCATCTTTGAGCACTTTCAGCATTCACTTCACTCTCAAGCAGCACTTTAACACTCCATTGTAACAACAACACTCCATCAACTCCACATAGCAAGTGTGAAGCAAGATATAGAATACATTGCTTCACGTCGGGTTCACCAAAAATGTAAGAGAGGGGGACCAACTAGGTCAAGGCTCTAGGTCATAGAGAGCTAAGAGCAAAGGGTTGCTCTAACTTACCTCATTCCAAAAGATGTCTTAGGGTAAGGATCGAGAATTATGAGCACTATAACTTACTTCTATAAGATTTCCCACTAGACCTTTGTCATCCCAAGACCCTATTCTGAACACTCTTCTTCAAAATATGGGTAAGATGCAAAGCCAGCTGGTGATTCTCTCCCAAGCCTCTGCCTAGCCTATATTTCAACCCTTCTCTCGACATAGATCATTGTTGATAGCAATCTTAAGTACTCCCTTCCCACAAGGAATGGAGATTCCCAAATTTGAGAAGTATGGTGGCAAAGGGGACCCATAAACATGTGTCCGCCTTTAATGCCCTGTGTACAAAATTCTTCCATCACAATGTGTTGATGGAAAAATTATTTCCTTGATCTCTTAAGGATACAATGCTCAAATTGTATTGTTCCTTACTCGACAACTCTATTTTCTTGTTTGACCAACTTGTAAACCAGTTTCTCTGACAGTTCCAAACCAACATCGAACCAAAGATGACCTTTTCGGATCTCATTCGATGTAAACAAGGGGATAATGAGAAGATTATTGATTTTATAACGTGATATCAAGTGCTTTTCTCATAGATCTCATACATGTTTCCTGATTCTAACGTGTAGAAGGTATTCATAGGGAACCTATAGAGACCTTGGCAGGAAAATTTGTCCCTTATGAAGTACCCTTCTTTCATGCATTTGTGTGCTGCGCAATGAGAATATCAACAAATGGTAGTCCAGTTCAAGGGATCCTCCTTGCGCTCTCCTTTAGAATGGAAATCCATTGTATCAATATCTGGGATAGGTAAGGTTGTCATGAATGTAGTAGCCACTACAAATGATAACGGCCTCAGACGCAACAAAAGGTTCACAAAGTTAGCAAAATCTTATTCTTCCATCTTAATTAGATTGTTGAAGGATAAAATCATAACCTTGGACAACCCTAAACCTCTCAAGGAACCTTACCCTAGTTGGTATGATGCAAATACCTTCTATCAATACCATCGAGTTAATGGACATGATACTGAACAATGTATGTGCATGTGTCACGAGATATAGGACCACATTGAGGATGGTACTATTTGACTCAACGGAAGTAACAAAATGCAAACAAATTGGTGGCAAAAGTGAATAGTGAGTTGTAGATATACATGGACCCATTTTCATCGCATTTTTCCAACTTGATTATAGATCCCTCTGATTTTACCACTTGGCCCGAGGCATACGTTAACATGGTCACGGTTACTCCTACCACACAGCCTACAACCGAATCACCAGACATGACCTTCACCTTGCAGAGTATGCCCTTAAACAACAAGCCTCCCCCACTCTACATTCCCGCTCACCTCAATGGCAACATTGTGACGGGGCTCTTAGTTGACCCCGTGAGTTGAGTAAATGTCATTACAAAAGAAACACTATTACTAAATTCCTTATAGAGGTAGGAGTACGAAGAAATGAAATCTACCATCTGCATGCATGATGTAATTTGTCTCAAGTCGTATGGCTTAATAACTATGTTTGTCCTAGTTGGACCTAGAGTTGTAGACACAGTCTTTGATGTTATTCTGAAGTTGAATTTGTTCAAGTTGAAGCTAGGCATACCTTGGCTAGCTTCCATGAATGGAATCACCTCTTTCATTCATAAATGTTTAAAATTATCCCATGAAGGTGTTGTGCATATGGTGCATGACACTGGATACCAGCCATTGGTGTCCCATGGAGGCTACTCATTGGATCATTTTTTGCCCGCCCCGGTTGGTTCGCTCCCCCCGAGAATGAACCTACTTTAGAAGAACTATGTGAAGTATAAGACTAGGGGCAAGGGACAACCAAAATTGACCCTTCCAGTAGTGCAGCAGCCAGCTACCTCCTCTTCTCGAAAGGGAACGGAAAAGCTCACCTCTCCTCGGGATGCCTCAACCACTCCTCTTTGCAGAGAAGAGTTTTGGATAAATATGCCTGGATTTTACTCACTGATTTTGATGGTGCCTACTTGGCATAGACCCAAGATTAGGATATTGGATCTTCCTACCAAACCACCTGGACCTTAGTACTACTTGTATGGAAAGAGAAAAGGTCCCCATGGGCAATCTTCTATGGCTTGGCCTTTGTGGCCTCCTATCGCTTCTACTCCAAAAGTAGTAAATGGGAAGAGGCCCACTGCCGAGGCATTAGAATTGAATCCCCCTATTATTTCTCAATTTTCTCCTCCTACTCCCATTTAGGAGTTTGTCCCTCCATCGAAGATAGACATGGTGGACACCCCTATGGCTGAGTAGGAGCCTTCCATCCCTTCACAGCTCCCGACCTCTAGTTTGAAGAGTCGTAGAAACCGCCTTGCATGTGAATGCAAGCACCAGTGAAAGGCTTTGGTGGATGAGCAGGCCGCTTTGCAGAAGAAGGAAGAGGAGATGACCACTCCTATATCAGGGCCTCATGTTGTTTCCTCCTCTCTCCTCCCCTCTGCTTCCATTCAATCTAGTTCAGTCACGCTTCAAGCTCCCACTATGAGTATGAATGTGCCTGACCCCAAAAAGGTGTAGGTGTTTATCACTCCTTTGATGGAGCTTCCTCTTTTGATGTCCCTTCCAGACACTCCATTGTTCCCTAAACCCATAGATATGTCGAATACTTCGATGGTAGTTGTTACGATTTTCTCCTCCTCTTCCTCTGTGCCTCTCACCTCATCTTTGGGGAGTTCACATCCCCTGACAAAGCAAAAGGTAAAGGTTATCCCTTCTAGTAATGGTGAGTGTAAGAGAAGAGGATCCCACCTTCCGTGAAAGGTGTTCCTATGCTAGCTTGTTCCATCCCAGTAACGGAGCAAGCCTTGGCTTCCCCTGAGTTCATCACTACTCCCGAGTCACTTAGTGAGCCTAGCGATGAATCTCAGGTGTCACCCTCTCCATCTGTTGAAGTACAACATGGCACTCCTATAAAGTGCATGTTTAACTCTCTAGATGAAGTTTCATCCTTGTTAGCGATCTTTGTGAAATCACTTACCATAGCTCCAAAAGATCCTAGTGGAGAAGACCTTGCGGGGCCTTCTTCACTAGCCCTTGTTGCAGGAGGGTTAGAAGCTCCTCTCCTTAATATTCCACCATTGCAGGCTCATCCTCCTTCCCCCTATAATGATCTAGATTGGGAAGCAGATGACCTCTTGGTCAATGAGTGTTAGGGGGAGGCCTCTTCAATATCTTTAGCGTAGATATGTGTGTGTTATGATATTGTGGTCCCTATGTGTTGTCCCTAATGTGCACGACATTACCATGGAGACATCTGGCTATGTTCCACGGGCCACAACATCACTTTTTTATTCTTTCTTTTCTCTCCTTAGGTTGTCACATTCCTCTGCATTCAACATCACCACCCTAAGTTGGGGCTATCATGTCAACCTCAAAATTTTCAGAAAACGCATTCGTTGCCAACAAATATTTTCTTGAAAATCTTTACAATTTTTTTCAAAAAATCGCATTTATGACTTGGACCCCTAACGAAACGTGTTTCCTTCATCATGGGTTCACAAAGAAAGAGCTTGAAAACTTTCCTCTAAGGAGGGAGCAGCCTTATCCTGTGGGAGAAGCCTCAACCTTCCCCTCATGAGGGGGAATTTTCTTCCTTTTGAATTCCTTGATGAAGTGAACATCTTTCAAAAGGATTCCTTGATGGTGAATTGATTTGATAAAAAAATATCTTTATTGCACTTTCAAACAACACATCCCTTGAGTGGACCCCTCTTACATGTCAGGTTCCCAAGGGACCCCTTTGAAAGTTGTCTGACTTGTCGAAAGTCTACACGATTGTCCGCTCACTTGCCTGCATGGCTGCTTTTTGTTTCCTGACATATTTTGTCTGCGGATTAACATGTCACTTTGCAGGTGTGCCTATGAAGCCTCTTTTTGACTCTACAGATTCCCCTTTCATCTGGGTTTCCCTCATGTGAGAGATCTTATGGGATACCTCCTTGCAGATCTGCAGGCCTGTAAGACACTTCCATCTAGGTTTCCTCCATGTGATAGATCTTGGGGGACGCCTCCTTGCATGTTTGTGAGCCTGTAAGGAACTTTTTTCTCTGGGTTTCCTACATGTGAAAGATCTTGGGGGATACCTTCTTGCAGGTTTGCAAGCCTACAAGGAGGTTACTTCTCGGGGCTTGCTTCATGTGAGAGATCTTTTGGGTTGCCTCCTTGCAGGTTTGTGGGCCTATGAGATACTTTCATCTTGCGGGATTTTTCCATCGTTGGTCCAAGGGCCTTTGGTGTACTTTGTGAAACTTCATAGTTTTGCAGGGCTATGGAGTCATTTTATTCGAAACTCCCTAGGGAGAGTACCTGTGGAGTCCTTTGCCTGCCCTGTGCCTTCAATTTTTCCATATCGTGGTTTGCTTCCTCAATGATTCAGGTATAAATCTCTAACCCTACTAACTCTTCGATCTACTTTACCAAAGCACTCATCAGTATTCGTGCTCACTAAAGTGGGGGCAAAATGTATAGGAGTGAATTTGCACCCCTTACGCAAATTCCTCTTTCACACACCCTCACCTTAGAAAATAAAATATGACAGAAAAAATCCACATCACTCAACTACTTTCCATCCACTTGGCATATGTCCTTTTTGTCGGTGAGAGAATATTTTTCGAGGATGGACACACAGTGCGCAAATGTCTGCATAGCATGTTGTCATCCATGAAAGATTCCTATGTCTAAAATTGGTAGAGGCGTTATACTCTTGATTAGGGATGAATTTTAACATCCCTCTTCGACTAACCGACCTAAAAATTCCTTATTTTTCCTCATTCTTCCTTCAAATTCATCCATTCTCATTTCATTTGATCTCTACACACATTCTCAAGCCATCTCTGAGCACTTTCAGCATTCACTTCACTCTCAAGCAACACTTTAACACTCCATTGCAGAAGCAACACTCCATCAACTCCACATAGCAAGTGTGAAGCAAGCCATAGAAGCGTGGACTTGGAGTCTTGCGATACCTCCCTTCATCATAGTTGCGGCTATGGTGACCTTGCCAAGTTTGTTTTCTCCTCCATTGGCTAGTGAGCTTTTGGGTGGAGGTGGTAACTTTTCACTCCTCTCCTTTGCGATTTGGTTGAGTAGAATTGTATTGTTTTATAGTATTTTTGTTCTCTCTTCTTTCCCTTATTGCATATTTCTACTTCCTTGCTTTTTGGTTATCCGTGGAGGGGGAAACGCCAAAATGGGGGTCTAACTGAGGCAGGACCCTATAAAAACCCAACAATTTTCCCTCCTTATGTTTAGATGGATGTACATGTGGAGCTAGCTAGAGAACAACCACTTTTTTGAGATTATATTCATCACCCTAACCTTTATCTATTTGCTTTATCATCTTCATCTCTATTTCTCATACTTTATCATTCTATTTTTTCCAGTCAAAACCAACTAGCTAGGTTGTTAGTTAGTTTTTGAGCAATTTGTATTGTGTTTACTATTTTCTGACCATACGGATTCTAGCACGTCGCTCTATCATCCTAGAACCGTGGTGTTGTCCTTGGAAAGAGATTTCTCTAAGACAAGTATTGACTCCAGAAACTAGCTCACCTAGCCCAAACCTAAGTTCAGGATTTGTAGAGTAGAAGTACATTATAGTGCTCACCATTGAATCCCCTTCCAAAGACATCTTTTAGAGAGGGTTAAGTTAAGGAAGCCCTCTTGGTGCGGAGCACCCATAGATTGCCTTAGATTGTTTTGAAGGTCATGTTTTGGCATTTGTTCAGGCCAACTTGTCATCTTTCCATGTTCATTTTTGGTTGTGCCTTAGTGGCATTTGTGATTGGGTGTTGATCTCTAATGAAGGTCATGTTGACCATAGATGAGGCATCATTAGGATCTAGTCCAAAATAAGGTTTTGGGTTTTTAGGAATTGCTTTTCAATTTTGCAAATAATGCTCAATTAGAGCTTCATACGGCCAAGAAAGCCCAAGGGAGCATAACTGATTGAGGAACCCTATTTAAGGAATGCCTCGGCATTGGAGAGGGGTTGGAAGCATTTTGTATTGTTTTGAAGTTTGTGAATTGAAGAAAACAATGTGTTTTGAGTGATTTTTCTGATTTTTGCTTTGAAGTGAGATTTTAATGGATTAACCATGGCACTGTGTTTTGTGTAGGATGTAGTGTAGTGATTTCTCAAGCATTGTGTGCCATTTATTAGTCTTCTTTATTCAATTTCAATCACTATTTGTAAATAGTTTGTTTTCACACTGTTGCTGGTCTGACCCAAACAATTTTGAGAAAATGGAGTATTAGTTCACTTTCCCATTGTACAAATTGTACGACCCTTTGGGAATAGTGACTAGACTCCATGTGTGTATATATGGTAGGATTTAGGGTTTGTGGAAGCATAGGAGCCACTATGGAAGTCTTGCCCTAGGCGAGCCAGGGAAGTGCCCGGCTAGGAAGACTTAAGTGCAGAGCACATAATTTGCAGGGGTGACAAATTCTTGACTAAATTTCTTTTGGAGAAGGTAGGTGGGAGTCTTGCCAAGGTTTGGTAATTAGGAGGAAACTCCACCAACTCATTTGGTCGGTGAAAGACTTGACAGTTTGAGGGCAACCAGAAAATGGCTTAAGAAACCCTAGTATTTTCCCATTTTCAAGCTAAGGCTTTGTACGGGCAGTTAAGACCCAAGACCTCAAAAATCTGTGAGAGGTGTCCACATGAACCAGGAATGACAAAGAAATATTAGGGGTTCTTTGGGAAGATTTAGAGAATCAACCTGTTTTATCAGAGCAGGAGGCCTAATTGGGGCTCCTAGGGCTAGTAGCCTTTTTAAGACCCTAATGAGGGTTTGGTGAAAGCGACCAAAAAAATGGAATTAGGTGGACCTTCAAGAACCACAGTAGGATGGATTGAAGTCTTTGAAGCACCTCCACACTCTTGCAAAGTTTAATTCTTTAATTTGGAGGTTTGTAGCCTTTAGGGTGGATTAAGGGCTAAGGTTAGAGTTGCAAGTTTGCACCAAGATTTGACTTGGTAGAAGGAATTTGTGTTGATAGTTGGGGTTGGCATAGCAAGACCAAGGGATCCTAGTGCTAGAAGGTCCTATAGGTTGAAGTGGTGGAGTGAACACACCCTAGGAGTCTTCCAAGCAAGACCCAGAGCATGAAACAGTGATTGTTTCATCCAACCTCCCTATCACCTCTACTCCTCGACTCTTCATGACCTAGAGCCTTGACATAGTTGGTTCCCCTCTCTTACAATAATATATTACATTAATAGTTGTCTTATCATTAAATTACAATTCCATAATCCTAGGAAATCTAAAGCACAATTTTGCAAAAATATTATTTTAAATACATCCAAAAGTAAGCCAACTGGCACCCAAATCATAAAAAACTATCATGTATCACACTTTGGCCTTCTCATCTATCTTTGATGGTAACTTTACAAAAAAATTCAAGATATGAGTGACTTCTTCATTCAATGGGCCATTTATAGCGCAAAATTTATAATACTGGATGTCGTAATGATCAATGAATTGATGGTGCAAATCCATCTAAGTAGCTTTTTGACTAACAAAATTCTAGATTTTAACAAAAATTTGGGCAGCCCAGTCTATATAATCCAAAGATAATTTATTGGTTGAATTTTTGTGTATTTTTAGCTTCTACTGTTGCTTCATGGTCTACCCATCTATCTCCCTCATGGCGTCAAATTTTGGCTTAGTTCTCTCAAAAATTGGCCACAGGAGCCCAAAACTTCCTTTATTTGGGTACCAATTTTACCCACCTTCTGCTTAATTTGGCACACTATTTCCCTTTAGAATTTCATAGCATACATCCAATAGTGAGGTTTTTTGAGCTTTTATTTACTCAAAATACCCTCCTTCACAAAAACTTCATTAGGTAATTTTTGAATCACCTCTAATTTAGGAAATACCAAACCATGGTATTTCTCATTATTGATGCAGTCCTCAAATAATTTATCTACTTCTTCCTTAAGAATAAGAAAATTATTATTCACCAATATGGCAACATTAGTTTCCTTGTTATCGTTGTCAAAATGTGCTTCAACAAACTCTGAGTAGATTTGGCCCATGACCTTATTTTATTTATTTTGTCCACCTCATTCTTAGATAAGACTACTGGAGTCACTACTTTTCCTTGTTCACTTTGAATTGGAGTAACCAAGTGTTGAATAAATGTTGTAATTTTTTGCACATGAGATCTCAGCTCATATTTGGTGGCCTCGTCCTTATTCATTCCATTTACTAAATTTGTTATTGACCCTTGAAGCTCATCTATCTCTTGGGATCTATTGTTGGGGCCAAGGATGATAGTGGAAATATTAAACTCCTTAGGGAAAAAATTCCTACTATCTTTATCTATCGTAGGAGTGGCCACATGCAAAACTCTAGAATGTAGGCATCATTGGTCATATGAGACCTTTTTTTTTTGTCTTCCTTTCCTTTGGCTTCTTTATCCTGCTAAGGATAGTTTCCAAGCTTAGCTCAAGAACTTCTATTATGGGATTTTTGTGCTTTATGTTCTCTCCCAACCATGAGGGGGTGTAGTCTTGTCAACATTGGACTCCATTTGAAGGGGATGAGAAACCTCCCTTTGAATATTTTCTACATTTATACCTATTTCATTTACAAATGTCTACTTTGTCTCAAGTTTGGGACCAGGGACATCTTATTATGGCTCTTTTTGTTGAGCATAAATTGTCACTTCTCCCTTAGAGGCTAGGCTATTTTTACTTTTGTATTCATGTCTTTGCAAAATTTCCAACATTTTTTAATGCTTTCCATGGTTGGAGGTTCTATGGTTTCTTGAGAAGTAGGAGGGACCTATCTTCAACTAGTTGATTCAAAAAGGATTTGTTGACTTGAGATAGCATAGTGGCAGTTGCCTCCTTAGGCATATGGGAAATGTGGGATATGAAGGTTTGTGGAATGTACAGGGAAGTATGAGGGAGAGAAATTGATGGAATGGTAGAGGATATAGTGGACATGGTAAATTGAAGGGATGAAATAGAAGATGGAGATGCATGGATTCTAGGAGAAGGTTTGAAGGAAGAGTCAATGGTGATGGGAGTAATGGAGAGAATGAGCATAGAAATGGTGATATCATGGAGATATCTATGGAGGGGGTGAAGCAGTGGTGGTAAGATGAATAGTGGATGTGAGAGGAGATGTGGAGATGGAAGGAGAAGGGAGAGAAATAGAAATGGAAGAAGATGGAGATGGAGAAGAGTCCTCTTGACCCTTAGTGTCTTATGATGAGAGGCATTTATGTCTCATTTTATCCCATATTCTAGCCTCTTTCCTAGACCTTAATCCCACCTTTTTGTTTCATGTTACAACCATTTAAATCCTTTAGTTGCATATGATTAAATTAAAATAAGGGATATTTAATTTAGTTTTTAGATAAATAATATGAAAATTAAATATTATATTATATTTAATTAATCATTTGTTGGATATTGGCTTCTCTTTTTTGTTCACTAGTGTGTGCCTCTTGTAGCCAGTTGCTCTTCATGTCAGCCACTTTCACTTCATATTATTTACTATTATGTTTGATTGGTTCGTTCCATGCCTTACTAACCACAATTTCCTTGTAGTGTGGCTTCTATTTGGCACTCATCATGTTCAAATTAATCTTACATGGCTTATAATTCAATCTAGACATGGTTAATTGGTTGAATACGTGGTGAGATGGGAAGTAAAGATTGCATTTCAAATTATCATTTTTTTGTGGCTGCAAACATTGCTGAAGATTTATATTATAACAAGAAATACAATATCTATTATATTGTTGTAAACTTGTGGTATAAATGGTCAAAGGCTAAGATTAGCATGCTTTTGTTAAGTTAGTATGAAATCTATTGTTTTAAATCCTTTTATAGATTTCTAGTTACATGCCATAGGGCATATATACCATGGCATATGTAATAGAAGAGAGATATGCATTGCAAAAAATAAAACTACCAGTTCTGATCGAAGAGAAGTAAAAAGGTGATTTCTTTCATCACCTAGTTGACCGCGAGGAGGGCCCACTCAAGGGATGCTTGGTGACTATTTTCAATTTAGTTTTGATTTTGATTTGATTATGTTCATGATTGAATTGTGCTTCACTATAACTTTTACTTCCTTGTAGCAATATTAATGTGTGTTGTACTTCCGGTTAGAGAATTCTGCATAGTTTGGCATTTGTATATTTGATGAGTAGTTAATTGTATTAATTATCACCATGATCTTCAACTATAAATTCAATAGTTTAAATCTATAATTGAATTCGGAGACAAAAATAATCCAAAATAGTAATTATATTTTATTATTGTAATTATTTATTTTTGTTTTGTTCATGTAGTTATTCTTGTAGCATTCTTGTTCCTACAATAAATAGTTTTTAAAATAGTTTTCAGCAAAGTTACCATATCAGTTCAATGGAAGTTAGAAGTGCATTTCATTCTTACTCAACTCACTACCTATAGCCCTTGTACAAATAGCCCTTATGCCTTTCGCAAGCTTACACCCCCCGAGTTGACATGTAGACCAAACTGAAATTTCATTTCTTAAACATTAAGTCTATTTCACTTTGTACCCCAGTTTTGGCCTATCATTTTGGTGTTGTTGTCGGGGAAAGGTGTTAAAGGCTTATTAGCTTGGTGACATGAGTTAGGACCAATACGTTAGGAAAAAATCTTGCACGACTGTTGACCTTGCCTAAGTGATTACTCCCAATTTGCATTATTTAAATCATATAGATGCATTGTTAGATTTTGTAGGTAGATCTTAGTAGATATAACCATTTAGATATATCAACACCACTTGTTGTGAGTCAATTGATAAGTAAAGAAGTAATCTTGAAGAAACAACATAAAACAATAAAAGTGTTGCATTTTCAAGGCAGCTCAAACACATCAATTTTCAAGGAAAAATGCTTAAAAAATGAAGAATTTGAAGGCCATGCAAGGGGCACTACCCCTTGACCCCACTGGGGGTTGCTGCCCCTAGACCCCCACTTTTGAATTTAAAAAACATAGAGGAAATTGGAGGGGAACGTTGGGAATAGGATACCATTTAATTACAATCCTAAACATATTTCATGTATCTCCTAAGTCCTTGGAAAGTGTTCCCCAACAACAGAATTAGAAAGAGATTAAATTTGAATGAAATGAACATGTAGATTGACATTTATAATTATTCCTAAATGATAGGAACATGTGAGGGTGTCCAAGAAGAGTTCATAAATAATAGGAGCACATGGAAGGTGGAACCCACCTTGCTTAAGTTAATTTTTTGGAGGATAGATAACACTTCAATAATGCATGTAAAGATCCTACAAGTTAGGGATTGATATTTACATGAGTGGAGTTCAATTCAGTTCAGTTATGGTTCAATTATTGTTAGTTGCCTGTAGTTAGTTTGAGTTGCATGTTATTTGACTTTAGCTGACTTGAGTTGCATGACTAATGAATTCAGTTGCATGACAGATAACAAGTGGATACATTCAGTTAAGTGGGGATTATCAATCATGCATAATGTTTACATGAATTGATGGAGAGATATATTTTAGTTAACAAAGATTGACTTGGACCCACCTTGGGCACCCAATTTTGCATCTTGGAGTTAACACCTTTTGCATGAGAAGATATTTACAAGGCTAAGTTAAGTGGGCCCATTATTGGGTGCCAACTTTGAGGAGAAGCTTGGAAGATATTTTCTTGACCAACGATTAGTTAGGAGTTTAGTTTGGGGCGCCTAAATTGAGGAGACATTGGTTTTGACTTCATGTTACATGATGTAAATCTACTTGCACAAAATAG
>VDFB02042468.1:0-32142 GCA_007258455.2 Sequoia sempervirens
GGAAATTGTTGGTCATGGAAGAGTCAGAAATCAATTCCCTGATGGAAGAGTGAAGGGAATTAATGATGTAATGCATATACCAGGTTTGGCTTGAAACTTACTTTCTATTAGTAAGCTGAATGATATTGGAGTGCAAGTCACGTTCTCTAGAAATGGCTACAAGATGACTAGAGGCTCAATGGTGCTAGTGAGGAGTACTCATATTGGTACCTTGTACAAGCCGGATGCACATGCTGTTCAATGCAACAGTGTCTCTATAAAGTCACAGAAAGCTACTTATGGAGGAAAAGAGGGAAATGTTCCTAATTGTGTAAACTCTATGGAAGTTAAACTTCCAGCAGAAAAGACTATGCTCTGGCATCATAGGCTAGGCCATATTGGAGAGAAAGGTTTAAAAACCTTGAAGAATAAAAACTTGGTTGAGGGGCTTGAAGATTGTAACCTTGAATTTGAATTCTGTGAACATTGTATATATGGAAAACAACACCGTGTTTCTTTTTATTCCAGTCCTCATAAATCTTCTGGTTTGCTAGATTATATTCATTTTGATGTATTTGGTCCAGTGAATGTTCCTTCTTTGTCTAAGTCAAGGAACTATGTATCGTTTATTGATGATTATTCGAGAAGAACATTTATTTATTTTTTGAAAAGTAAATCATAAGTATTCAGTCGGTTTAAGGATTTTAAGAACCTTGTAGAAAATCAGATTGGAAGAAAAATAAAATGTTTAAGGACTGATAATGGCGGTGAATTTTGATCTGATGATTTCAAGAGGTATTGTAAAGACCATGGGATTAAAAGACATAAGACTACACCTTATAATCCACAACAAAATGGA
Organism: Sequoia sempervirens; assembly: GCA_007258455.2. NCBI lineage: Eukaryota > Viridiplantae > Streptophyta > Pinopsida > Cupressales > Cupressaceae > Sequoia > Sequoia sempervirens. Next base: position 839 of record VDFB02042468.1, read on the forward strand.
GTTGTAGAAAGGTTTAATAGGACAGTGATGGAGAGAGCACGAAGTATGCTGAGTAGTGCTGGCTTGGAGGAGAAGTTCTGGGATGAGGTAGTTGCTACAACATGTTACTTAATAAATCGTTCTCCAAATTCTACTCTTGTTGAGAAAACACCTTTGGAAGCATGGTTTGGTAAGAAGACCTCTTTAATACGTATTCGTGTTTTTTGCTATGAGGCATATGCTCATGTGTCGTATGAGAAAAAATATAAGTTGGAGAACAAGGCTGTTAAATGTATTTTTATTGGCTATAGTGCTGGCATAAAAGGATACAAGCTTTGGAATCCTGATACAGAGAACGTTGTATACAACAAAGTGTAATCTTTCATGAGCTGAAGCCTTCTACCTTAGATATGCAGTCAGAGACAAAGTCAAAAAATAATAAGGATGTAGTTGAAATTCCTCCGACACCAAATAAAGAGGAATTGAAAATTCAAAATGTACCTGAAACTGAGGAGAGCTCAAGTAGTTCTGAAAGTTCTAAGAAGAAGAACCTCAGCCAACAAGTGAGGAGGTCAACTCATGAAAGAAAGCAACCCGATAGGTATGGGTTTCTTTGATAGATTCTACTTGTGCCTATGCTTTAATTTCTAGCAATCGATGAGCCTAGGACTGTGAAAGAGGCATTTAGAATGTCTGATTCAGACTCTTGGTTCAAAGCCATGAATGAAGAAATTACATCATTAGAAAAGAATGACACTTGGAGTTTGGTGCCCTTGCCTAAAGGCAAAAAAGCTGTTGGCTGCAAATGGGTATTTAAAAAGAAGATTGGTCTAGATGGCAGTGTGGAAAAATATAAGGCAAGGTTGGTTGCGAAAGGTTATTCCCAGGTAGAGGGAATTGATTATGGGAAAAAAATTTCTCCTGTAGCTAAGCTGACATCTATCAGGTTTCTTCTGTCACTTGCAGCAGCGTATGACTTAGAGGTCGAACAAATGGATGTGAAGACAACATTTCTTCATGGTGATCTTGAAGAAGAGATTTACATGTCCCAGCCTGAGCACTTTGTGGAGAAAGGTAAAGAGAAACTGGTTTTCAAGTTAAAAAAGTCTTTGTATAGGTTAAAGCAGTCACCTAGAATGTGGTACCAGAAATTTGATACTTTTGTATTGTCTTTGGGATTTGTAAGATCAAAATCTGATCATTGTGTCTATTACAAAGCTAAAAGTGATCAAGTTCTTATTATTGCACTCTATGTTGATGATATGTTGTTCATAGGCAATAGTAAGTTGATGATTTTTGATCTTAAGTCCCAGTTGTCTGCTAAGTTCGAAATGAAAGATTTTGGTGCAGCAAGGTATATTCTGGGGATGGAGATAACCAGGGACATGAATAGTAGAAAACTTTGGCTCAGTCAGAGTAAGTATATCAAGACTGTTCTAGAGAGATTTTGCATGAATGATTGCAAGCAGCTAGTTGTTCCAGTTTTGCAGGGAACGAAGCTATCTATTGAAGACTGTCCAAAATATCCTACTGAGATGGAGGACATGACCAGTGTACCCTATGCTAGTGCAGTTGGCAGTCTTATGTATGCAATGGTCTGTACAAAGCCATACATTTCTCAAGTAGTGGGAGTTCTTAGTCGGTTTATGGCTAATCCTGGAAGGACACATTGGGATGTTGTAAAGAGATTTTTCAGATATTTGAAGGGCACTTCAAAGTTTGCTTTGTGTTACCATGGGAACTTGGTTGAATCACAGAGGACTCTCGTATTCGAGGCTATGTGGATTCTGATTGGGCAGGGGACATTGACAGTAGGAGGTCCACCAGTGGATATACTTTCATGTTGAATGGTGGTGCAGAAGTTGGATGAGTAATTACAGGCAGTAGTCGCTTGTCCACTACAGAGGCTGAATACATGGCAGCTACACATGCTTGTAAAGAAGCAGTTTGGTTAAAATGTTTGTGTTCTGACATTGGTTTTGATGCAGGGAAAATAACTATTTTTGTGACAGTCAGAGTGCAATTTGTCTGGAAAAGAATCCTACTTTCCATGCCAGGACGAAACATATAGATGTACAATACCATTTTGTACGGGATATGGTGGAGGATGGAAAGGTCATTTTGGAAAAAGTTGAAACTCTGGAGAATGTTGTAGATGCATTGACGAAGCCAGTGAGCACAGACAAGTTCAGGTGGTGTGCCAGTTCAATGGGCCTTAGTTCCCATGATTTTCAATAGTTTCGTTGTGCTCTGGAGGTGCCTGTGTGATCTTTGTCAAGTGGGAGATTGTTAGAAATGTGTGCCTCAATCCCACAGGCTGAAACCTTTGAAAGGGCAAAGTCGGTGTGACATCGTTTGTGTCTGGCCGACTAGCAGTTGAAACCTTGTTGAAATTATTCAGGTCACTGTGACCTTGCTTCAGTCTCACCGAAGGAGCCTATCGTTGTGACATTTCGTTCGGTATAACCTCTCACCACCCGTGGAGACCTCTTGTCGATTGTTGGCGTTTATCGGATATCAAGGAGAGACTTGGATCTTCCCTATGAGCTCTCAGTGATATGGATGTCTCGCCGACAACATTTTCTGTTGAAGTCTTCGGGGAGAGTCTTGGGTGTTCGGTAAGAAGTCTTACCGATATGGATGTCTGGCCGAAAACTTTATCTTGGAGACATCAGGGTGACTTGAACACTCGAGAAGAACTCTTGGCGACAATTGGTGTGTCTCACCGATGGTATACACTCGGAGTAGCACAAAGGTCTCGGTGTGAGGTCTTAGCGATGGACAGAAGTCTTGCCAACCGTTGTTTGGTGCTCAGTATGACTTGTGAGCATTCAGAGTAACATCTCAGTGATAGTGGTATGTCTTGCCGAATGTTGAACGTTTCGGTATAACCCTTAATGACTTGGTATGATCTCTTAGCGAAGGACGATAATCTTGTCGACTGTTGAACACTTTGGATACTTAGTGAACATCGGTGTGATGTCTAGGCGAAAGACGATTGTCTCACTGAATGGAAAACTCACGTCTGTGTAACTTTGAAGCTTCGGTATGATGTTTCACCGATAGCGATAAGTCTTGGCGATAGTGATACATGTGGTGATCATTGGTATGAGGTCTTGGCGACATGGCGAAGTCTGAGCGATAGCTCTCTAGACTCTATGTAACATCTTGGCGATAAGGATGACTCTTGGTGACATCGATGGTTAAGTCTTGTGGCATTGGGGAGACATGGTTAGTGTCTCACCGACATGCCAACACAGGTTGATCACTTTGATTGAGAGAAGACCATCCTACGTGGTGAGTCAATGGCCAATTAGAGGAGCTGAATGGGAACCGCTAGCAGTTGGACTGTTGCAGTCGTTACTGAGAGGAAGCTCGACAGACATGGGCGACATGGATATACTTAGTGATTGCAGATTGTGATGAGTTCGATGGTTTGATAGATTGATGGTGTGGTTGTATGATCAATGAATGAATTCGATTCTGAGAACATTGTAATGTGAAATTTCTGTACGAGGTTGATCATAGTGAATGCTGTTGTAAACTGACATCAAAAAGATAAGTCAGATCTCTGTATGTAATCTTTATTACTGTAATACAAAGTGACTTCTCTTGGTGTGGTGGGTTTTTCTCCCGTAAGGGTTTTCCCACGTAAATCTGGTGTTCATATGTGTATGGTTAATTCTCTATTTTTGTTATCTCTTTCAAGTGCATCTTAATTGGACTGTAATTATAAAATTTAAAAGGTATATTTGCATTCTTCCCTGAGGTTTTGACATTAGGAGAGTTGCTTCCACATCTAGCTTTCCTTACATCGGTCCTAATGAAAGTCACACCCCCGCGAAACCAAGTGTGAGGCCCAAATAGAGGAAATAGGTGCATCACCCAGTAGGTAAAGGAACAACCAACACCTCCACAAACAAGGGTATTTGCTACAGAAAAAACCAGAGCAAAAGTTTTGGATAGAAAATAAAACTCCCTCCCTGAACATAAGCAAAACCCACCCCTACGCGCAACACAAAATAAGGAATGTAGCCAAACTAGAAGCCAACGCTTGCATCCACTCCACTCAGCATGCAACCATGGCCATGAAGGCCATGATCTCACACACGAAACAAAAATTGACACCATACGCAGTTGCGTTTTTAGATTTATTACTAATTTTGAGGCTTATGATTTTACTATGCATTGAATACGCATAAAAATTGTGAGTCTTGCAATTTTACTAACTAATGAATACACATATTATTGTTTAGATATTCCCACAAAAATATATATAACTAAAAGCACAAAGCGACATTTTAGGTGAAACTTTTTATGCCACTCTATAAAGTTATCCAATCATAGCCATTTAAATTATGTAAATTTTAATTTAATTAATAATTTTTTTCCATGTGGAAGAGTCAACATTTTTATTAGGTTCATTGTTGCAAAAAAATAAATTGCCACTCGTAGTCTTGTTCTTATTGGGAAGTATTTACCATTACCTTCCACTTGCATGCACAACCATTTGTTTCACTTATATTGAACATGGAGACTTATATTCATTAGTATAGTAACCATTGTAGAGCACAACAAAGCTATAATTCCCTTCGACCCCAGACAAGATTAATTTCACAAATTGAAGGCATTCATATAAAAAGTGGACTATGAAGAAGAAGCAAAGAAGGAAAAGGAAAAAGGATGATGGGAAATTTGTAGAAGATAACTACCAAAAATAAAGTTACTCCTTTCAATTGCCACCTCAAATAACTTATGCTCTTCAATTCATGAAACTTTCTATATGCATGTTTTCATTCTCTTTTAATAAATATATAGGAGAATTTAGAGCTTAAATGTTACCTACAAGGATTTATGAAAATCTAGTTAGATCTTTTAGCAATTTTTTTAAAATTTTAATTATCTACAATTGGGCTACTTTTTGTGTCATTGTGTCTTATACTTCAACACATTGCTTAACTTGTTCATGCTAACAAGTTTAAATGGTTATTGATTACTATTTACTATAATTTGACATCCCTTCTTTTTAATCAGCCAAACTATCGTATGCCTCAATATGTCTGCCACTGAATGGTAGTGTAGTGGAAAAATCCCCTATAACTATGACAACATAAAGTTGAAAATAAATGAGTGGAAAGACTGGTACAAGGTTCAAAGTCTGCCAATTTGAATTGAAATAAAGTTGTAGCTTTTATGACTGCCATCTCCATCATTTTTTATGTCAGTTGTTTCTACAATGTTTTAGATGTCCACAAAGATTAAATAATGATAGCTTTCTAAAAATGATAACTTTCATCTATATAAGTTTAATTTTTTAGAGCTCTTTTTTAATTTTTTTATAAATTGTACTCACAAATTAAAGTCTATTGAGGTCTCTATGTTATATTTGCTGAAATTGTTGTGTGTTTTGGTTTAGAAAAAGAAATTTGAACAGTTCTTTGGTTGTTTGTCAACATGATGGTAAACGCGATTATCAGTGTCCTTATCGATAGTTTCTTTGGTTTTGGAGTTTTTTTTGGGTTGTAATACTTTTAATTGTTAAGAAGAAAAAATATAGAAGAAGTTCAATTTTTTTTAAGTTTTTCAATTTGGAGTTTTTATTCTACAATGCAAAAAAGGTAAAGCATAAAAATAAAGTAGAAAGTAAGTCAATAAAATTTCATCTCTTTTTTTCAATTGAAAAAAATAATATGAGTAATATATTAATAAAAAAAATCTATATGGATGGGGAACGATGGCGTTTCGGTCTGCAACTGCTTGGCGTCAAGCTAGGGCATCCAAGCCGTAGCTCATGATTGCTTTCTCCGTCTGTACAAGGGTTGGGGTGGGCGTCTGCTTTGTTTTGTGGGGGGGTTATTCTTTTTTTTGCGGTTGTTCTTTGTTGCTCCGGCCTGGTTGTGTTTGGTTATTTTTCCTGCGTGTAGGGTTCTATCTGGCCCTCTGTTTTCCTTCGTGGTCAGGCTCTTGTGCTAGCGTGAGGGTCTATTTTTGTGGGCTGAGCGCGGTGTTGGGTTGAGCGTGGGTCCAACAGGGTGTGGTGCGGTTGTGGGTCTCCTTGATTTGCTGTGTCTAGGGCCGACTCCTTCCTGTGCATGCCCGTCTTGGGCCTTTTGGCGGTTATGTCTCAGGGTGAGACATCTAGGGATTCGCTTGACATGGATTTTAGTGCTGCAGTGGGCTTGAAATCGCCAAGCCAAGGAGAAATTTTTTTTGATAACACCCTCTTCTCTCCGAATACGGGGTTTATGGAATCAAATTTGTCTGGTGGATCTCGGATCTCGAAGATTAACGACTGCCTTGAGCACTGCAAAGAGAGACCTAAATTGGTGATTCTGATTGAGATGATTGCCGAGGATATTGAATATTATTCAAAGCATTCTCTGTATTGCAAATTTTTGGGAATGAGAGTGTCTCTACAATTTTTGGAAACTTGGGCTCGGAGGACTTGGGAGTTGGAGGGTGAAATGGAAGTCACATTGCTTGCAAATAATTTTTTCATGGTCACATTTATCTGCATGGCTGATCGCAATAGGGTTTTTGAGGGGGGGGCCCTATTTTCACAACCAGGTTGGGTTGTTCATCAAGCCATGGCATGCAGGTTTTAACCCTTCTGAGGAGCTTTCAAACCATGTTCCAGTGTGGGTTCGGTTGCCCAGATTTCCAATTGAATGTTGTCGTGAGGATGTTCTGCACATGCTTGCATCGATGCTTGGGAAGTTGGTGGGGTCTTTGACACAAACCCTGGGTAAGAAACTAATGAATTTTGCTCGAATTTGTGTGGAAATTGATTTGAGTAGGCCTTTTCCAAATGCTTTGGATATGTGCATGGGTTCCCATTTTTGGGTGTAGCAATTGGATTACAAGACCCTTCCTTTCCGATGTCGCCTCTGTCATGAATATGGTCACTTGCAGTGTAGATGCCCGAAGGCTAAGCCTGTGGTGCCTCAGCCTCCACCTCCTCCTCATAACACCCCTGGTGTTGATAAGCGGAAGAATCCTGTTTCTGTTGAGGGGGCGGATGCTGAGGGTTATGTTCCAGTAAGGCTCGCAACTGGAATAGAGGTCAAAATAGGACTTTGATGGAGAGACAATATAAGGATATTTTTAATAGGTTTGAGGTCCTAGATGATTTGGGTCAGCAGGAAGTTAATCCAGGGTTAATAAGTGTGGATCAGGGCGTGCTAGGTTCTGGCTTGGAGGGTCACACTTCCATTACTCCTCTTGCTCCACAGGATGAGTCTGCTTTGCTCATGGTCACTGATTTACAGGTTGGGGCTCAGGTGTTGTCGGGTCCAATTGTTGAGTTGGGGCAGGGGGATGGAGGCACTTCTTTTCCTGCGCGAAATGTTGAATCGGATGTGGCTAAGAGTAGCAAGCCTTCTCCTCAACTGTGCCTTTTGCAAAAGGATGGCAAGAAGGGGGGGTTAGAGAAAATTGCTAAACTTGGTAGGAAGAAAGATTTGGAAAAGATTAAGATGATGGGGGAGTCCTTGGTGGAGTCAAGGTCTGTCAAGACCTTGGATTCTCATTTTTTGAATCCTTTGAAATGATTGTTATTTCATGGAATGTAAGGGGCTTGAACAGTGGCCCTAGACAAAAAGCTGTTCATGAGTTGGTAAAAAGTCATTCTCTGAATGTTCTTTTTCTTCAAGAGACTAAGTTATTCATTGAGTGCATGATGGGTTTAGTTCCTAAGTTGTGGAAGAATGGTGAGTGCCAGTGTATTGGGGCTCAGGGATCCTCGGGGGGTGTGGCTTGTTTTTGGAACCCTCAGAAGATTCAACCTTTGTGGTGGTTATCCTTCAAGTCCTCTTTATCCATGGTTGCTTCGTGAGTCGGGGGAGTCTATTCTTTTCTCCAATGTTTATGCACCTATTGAGTTCCAGGGTAAACTTCTTTTATGGACCAATATCAATTTTTTTCGTAACCTATTTCCCTACCAGCCATGGATCATTATAGGTGACTTCAATGCTATTACTGAATTAGCTGAGAAACGGGGTGGTATTGCAAGACTGGAGCCTTTTGCGTTGCTGTTTCAGAACAATATATCGGGTCTCAATCTTGTCAATATTAAGCCTAGCAATGGTCAGTTTATTTGGAACAACAAAAGGGTGGGTGACAGTTGCATTGTTGAACGACTGGATCGTTTCATGGTCTCCTGCTTTTGGGTCAGGGGAATGTGGTCTTCTAGTTCTGAGATATTAGATTGGAGAGGTTTAGATCAATGGCCTATAAAGCTAGTTATCTCTTCTGCTCGGGTGCCTCAGATGTCAACCTTCAAGTTCCAACTAATGTGGTTGCGAGAACCTGACCTTCATGGGTGTGTTGCTGAGTGGTGGAGGTATGGCAGACCTGCTTATGGTACTGCAATGTATATTTTTGCTAAGCTCCTTCAATATGTCAAGAATCAGCTTAAACAATGGAACCGTCAATGCTTTGGAAACATTTACCATGCGAAGTTTGCTGCCCAAGTTGAGTTGGATGGTATTACTAGGTTGATTAGGGAGGATGGGGTGTCTGAGGATTTTTTGTAGGAAGAGGCTAGGGCATTGAAAGCTCTGGAGGAGTGGGAGCTGCGGGAGGAAGTCTACTAGAAATAGAAAGCCCAGATTGAGTGGCTTCAAGAGGGAGACAAGAATACTGCCTTTTTCTTCAATTCGGTGAAGGCTAGACATCATGGTAATTCTATTTCGGCTTTGGTTACTGACAGGGGAGAGGTTCTTTCTTCTACTCAGGATATTTCGAATGAAGCTGTGCAGTATTTTGCTTCATTATTCAGGGAGGACTCGCAGGGGGACTCGGTTGAAGAGGCTCAGGTCCTCTCTTGTATTCCTTCTTTGGTCTCTTGGGTGATGAAGGAGCATCTTATGAGTGATATTTTTCTGGAGGAACTAGAGAAGACTGTTTTCCAGATGAAGAAGGGTAAAGCTCCTTGTCCAGATGGTTTCCCAATTGAGTTCTTCCAGGAATTCTAGGAGATTATCAAGCTGGATTTATTGGTAGTCGTTCAAGAGTCTCAGAAGAATAAGCAGATGCTTCGGGCCCTAAATTCTACCTTCCTTGCTCTCATCCCCAAGGGTGATGGGGCGGATAGGTTAAGTCAATTTCGCCCCATTTCTCTTTGCAATGTTATTTATAAAATTATCTCTAAGCTGATTGTTGATAGGTTGAAAAAGTGGCTTACGCTGCTGATTTCTGAGGAGCAGAGTGGTTTTGTGGCAGGTCATTAGATCTTGGATGGTGTGGTTATTGCTACAGAGACTATTCATTCTATGGCCAATTCCAAAGATAAGGCTATGTTCATCAAGTTGGACATGGCTAAGGCTTATGACAGAGTCCAATGGTCCTTCCCCCGAAAGGTCTTGGGGGCCTTTGGTTTTGAGGAGGAGTGGATTCGCTGGGTTATGAGTTGTGTGACTTCGGTTCCTTTCTCTGTCCTAATTAATAGGGAGCACTTTGAACTCTTTGGTGCTTCTTGGGGTTTACGGCAAGGTGACCCCCTTTCTCCTTACTTGTTTCTTCTTTTGGTGGAAGGTTTGGGAAGATTGATAAAAAAAGGAATGTGGAGGGGGGTTTCATTCAGGGATGGCGATGGGGAGGTGGCTTACCAGCGCAATCTCATTTATATTTTGTGGATGACACTAATTTGATGGGCATGGCTACTATTAGGGAGGCTTCAAACATGCGCATGGTGTTAAAGGTTTATCTTGCTACTTCGGGTCAGTTAATTAATGAGGTTAAGTCTTCTATCTTTTTCTTCAATACTCCAAACTCCATTAAGAGGAGAATTGCTCATATTCTTAGATTTCAGATTGGGGCTCTCCCGCTGACCTACCTTGGGATTCCTATTTCGGTTGGTAGGCAGTCTAGGGATTCTTGGCAGGCTATTTTGGACAAAATTCGTGTCAAAGTCACTCATTGGACCGACTGTCTTTTGCGGGCCGGGTTCAGCTGGTCAAATATGTGGTTCAGGCTCTCCCTCTTTATAGGTGTATGATTTAGGTGGCGCCGATGGGTTTTGTTAGGGAACTTGATTCCTTAGCAAGAAAATTCTTATGGACTGGCAGTTTATTGTCTTCCAAATGGAGCCTTGTTAGATGGGATGTTGTTTGTAGCCCAAAACAGTTTGGTGGTCTTGGGTTAAGGTAGTCACGGCTGTCTGGTATGGCTCTAGCTGCTAAATTGTATTGGCGTTGGTGTGTGGAACATGACCGGGTGTGGGCCAGAATTCTGACTCAGAAGTACTTTCCAAGGATTCCTTAGAGTGATATCCCTTGTTACAGCTTGACGGGGAAGGGATCTGTGATTTGGAATACTCTCAAGAAAGGGGCTGCACTCGTTAAGGATGGCTTATTCTGGATTTGCAAGAGCGGGTCAGAGGCCCATTTTTGGCATGGCTCTTGGGATGGTCACCCTCCCATTGTTTCTCAGTATCCTCATTTGCTGACTTTGTGCCAGAGGTTCTGTGAAGTTGGATGGTCGAGGATGCACAACTTTAAGTCTCTTTCTTTTTAAGGGTAGTTGGTGGAGGCGAGATGGAAGAATCTTGAGGAATGACCTGTTGTTGGTATGGAGGAGGAGTGTGCTGAGCTTCATTACATTCTTTCTTATCGAAGCTGTAGCTCGCTCATGGATGATGATGTGTTGTCTTGGTTTCCTAACCCCAAGGGTGCTTACACCGTTTCTTTTGGATATCAGGTGTTGCTTTCCCAACAGGTTGAGGGGATGGAGGTTCATTGGTGGAAGAAAGTTTGGAATAATTTTTCTTGGCCAAAGTGTAATTTCTTTATTTGGACTTTGGCTTGGAATAGGTGTTTTACTTGGGATAATATCCGGAAGAGAGGATTTTCGAGCCCATCTAGGTGTGTTCTCTGTGGGTGTGGGGAGGAGGACTCTCCCCACATGTTTTCTCGTTGTTCCTTTACCTTACACCTCTGGCATTTCTGGTGGGATGTTTGGAAAATCCCCTGCGTTCATGCCTCCTCCCTAGTGGATTTTTGGGATAGTCTGGGGAGGCCCCCCTCCTCGGCCTCTTTCTTGCAGGATGTTTGGTATGTTGGTCCCATCTTTCTGCTTTGGTAGGTTTAGTTGGAAAGGAATCGAAGAATCTTTTGAGGTGAAAACTTGGGGTTTCAACAAGTTTGGTTTAGAATTGTGGGAATGACACAAGAGACAGTTGAAGCTAAAGGTGAGATTGTGTTGCCGTTGGAGAAAGGAGATGCTGAGATGGTTGATCGGCTGGGCATTCAGGGGCTTTCTTCGACCTCTACTTGCGTTAGGAGAGGAAGGTGTGTGAATCAAAAAGTTCAAAGGGTGGGGGGTTGGTTGCCTCCTCCGGATGGCATTTTGAAGATTAATACAGATGGATCTTCTAGGGGAAATCCTGGACCTACTAGGATTGGTGGGGTTGGTAGGGATTCTTCAGGATCGGTGGTTTTTCTTTTTTCCGCTAATGAAGGGCTGCAGACTGTCAACAGGATGGAAGGCTTGGCTATCCTCTACGCCTTGCAACGGGCTTATGCTTTGGGGTGGCACAAGGTTATTTGTGAGTCTGATTCTCAGGTCTTGGTCAATTTGCTTCATGAAAAGAAGATTTTCGATGTTAGCTGGCAGTTGGCTGTGATGGTGCAATAGATATTACAGGTTAGCTCTTTGATGGAGTCGATGTCTTTTGTCCATATTCCAAGGGAATGGAATAAGGCAGCTGATTGTCTGGCCAAATGGGCATTGGAGAATATAGATGGTGGGAAGATCGATGGGTGGGAGTAGGTTTCCTGCGAGTTATGTCAGGACTTGGAGAGGATTCTTGCTGAGGATGGGAGTGGTATTGGGGAAGTTTGATTTTGTTTTTGGCTTTTCTGGTGGTTTCTGTTGGCTCTTGGGGCTTAGGCCCTTTGCTGTTATGTAATGCTTTATTCTGATTTTCTATAAAGTTTTTACCCCTTTTTAAAAAAAATAAAAAAAAATGAGTAAAAATAAAGTAGAAAGTAAACCAATAAAATTCCAATTCTTTTTTAATTAGAGAAACAGTTTTTAGAGGCTTTTTGCTATTATGATGGATAATGAATGAATAAAAAAGTAGAGAAACGCTAAAGTGATTTTTTTTATGGTTCATTTTAGAAGTTTTTGTTTTTATTATTTTATTTCATTATTATTTTCCATTCAAAATAGGTTTAAAATTATATTTATTTACATATCATAAAAATATTATAAAAATTACATAAATATAATTTAATATACATTCTATTATTTCAGCTTGTAATTAAATTATTAAATTTATATATTTTAAATAGATTTTTTAAATAATAATTAGAGAAACAGTTTTTTTTTTTTTTTAATTTAGAGGCTTTTTGCTATTATGATGGATAATGAATGAATAAAAAAATAGAGAAAAACTAAAGTGATTTTTTTTTTGTTCATTTTAGAAGTTTTTGTTTTTATTATTTTATTTCATTATTATTTTCCATTCAAAATAGGTTTAAAATTATATTTATTTACATATCATAAAAATATTATAAAAATTACATAAATATAATTTAATATACATTCTGTTATTTCAACTTGTAATTAAATTATTAAATTAATATATTTTAAATAAATTTTTTAAATAATAATTATAATATAATTAAAAAAATAATAAATTATTTTCAAATTAAAAAGTTAAGTGATCATATAAGAAAAACATAAATATTTATACATACATAAAATAATATAAATAAGACTTCGAACAAGATTTATTTGAGATTTATAAGTCTTCGCTGTAATAGATCTGTATTTGTCAATATACTCCTGCATTAATTGCTAACATCTGAAGAATCATAATTCCCTCATTTGTTTCACTTGTTTTTATTTTCTTTCTGTTGAACAACTTGGCTAAGAAATTATCCATTTTTAATGTGAATTATCATTAGTACTGAAATTGCAGTTAAAGTTTTTATTGTTGTTGTGGTGGAGATATTGTTGGGATGAATGAAGATATTAAAGCAGATGTTCAAAGAAAGAGCGGTGAGACACTCATGAAAAATAGGGGTGATTTGGTTTTAAAACAAGAGTTGTAGGGCAGAAAAGTTCTTGCCAAAAAGTTATAGAATAGTTATGTTTTAATTAGTTGTGTTTAATAAATTCAAAATTGTTTGTGAAGACTATAATAGGTATGAGAGGGAAATTATAATGGTAAGTGCAAGTTTTACTCCATAGTGTATGAGAAAGTGCACAAGAAGCCTATGCCTCAAATGAATCCATTATTAATAAAAAAATTTAGAGTGAAAAAGCTAGTAGCATGTTGGATCTATCCTAAAAAAATCATCATGGTTGAAATTACTCTCATAAATCCTCACATTTTTTCCAATTATGTGCTTCCTAAAATTGTGAAGTATGATTTTTTTTTCATTTATCTAATTCCATTGCTTCTATTATGAATTGAAGAAAGATAGGGGGTATCCCTATAATATTATTTAAAATTAGGGGGAAAGCTTATAAGTCCATGTCAATTTTTACAATTGGAGACAAAAATGAATCTTTTACCTTTGATTGAAATCACCCCATTGGTTTTCATCCAAAGGGTAGAATTAGGAAATTTCTCTTACAAAAAGGTCAACCTCTTGTACAAAAATGATAAGAAAACCTTCTAATTGTAACTATAATTTATATGGGTTGTGTGATGATAATTTCATGCATGCTATCAAGGATAATGTTTCTTGATTCTGGATAATGATTCAAACAACACTAAAGGTTGGCATAACCTTATCAAATATTTGCAAAGAAAATTCAAAAATTAAAATTAAAATTAAAGTAACAAAACACTCACATGATTTATAAATTGAAACAAATTAAAAACTCTCCTAAAATATTTACATAGATTTAAGAATAATCCAATTTGAACCATGCTTACCCCACACAGTCTTCAAGGGGCATATAATCTTATGAAAGATTTACCGAAAAAAAATCATAAAAAAATTGGATAGCATGATTTAACAAATTGAAACAAATTAAAAAAATTCTCATAGAATAACTAAAGAGCTCGGGCATAACCTAGGTTTACAAGTCATAAAAAGGTGAGTCCAAGATTTACAAATTAAAATTAAAATTAAAAATTGAAAATTAACCTTTTTTAAAACAAAAAATTATCTCATAGCATAGTTAAAGAGCTTGAAGCCTAGGCATGTTTACAGGTCATGAAAATGTGGACCAAGGTTACACAAGCAACATTAATATAGTTAGGGTTAGGGTTGGAATTAGACTTTGAGTTTAGGGTTAGGGTTAGAATTAGAGATAGAATATGGGTGAGGGTTAGGGCTAAGGTTTGAATTAGAGTTATGGTTATGGATAAGATTATAGTTAGGGATGGGGATGAGGTTAGGGTTAGAATTAAAATGAGTGTTAAAATTAGGTTTAGATTTGGGGTAAGGATTATTATAAGGGTTAGAGTTAGGGTTAGGATTATGATTATGATTAAAGTTAGGGGTAGGGTAAGGGTTAAGGTTAGAATTAGGATTAGGGCTTGATTTAGATTTAGGATTATGATTACAATTAAGGTTAGGGGTAGGGTTAGGGTTAGGTTTATAGTTATGATTAGGGTTTTCTTTATAGTTAGAGATAAAATCAAAATTAGGGTTAGGTTTCACATTAAGGTTATTATTAGGATTAAGGTTAGGGTTATAATTAGATATAGAATTAGGGTTAGGGTTATAGTTCAGATTAAGGTTTAATTTAGGATTAGAGATAAAATTAGAATTAGGGTTAGGTTTTATGTCAAGTTTATAATTAGGGTTATAAATACATTAATTTAGATATTTCTTTTTCAAAGATTTTAAATATTTTTTAATTTTAAGTATATTTACGCCGAAGGCGTGTCTTATTTGAGAATGGAAAGCTAAATAATTAAATCAACAGTGAAAAGATCATGAAAACCAATGCAATACAGTTAGTTTAATCTCCTCCATCAAATGCTTTTAATATAAGAAAAAACAAGAAAACAAAATAAAACCATCGTGGGTTAGCTTCATGTTCTCCAACATAACAGTTTGGGAGCTTTGTACCAAAGAATGTGGTCGCCCGGGGATTGGAGGCAACATAAATTCCGATTATAGCAGAGTGGAGTTCCGTTATTTGTTGTTTGCATATTTATTTCCCTTTTAGCTATTTTTGTTTGCACTTTCTTTGCTTTCACCGATTTCTCCATAGTTGCCCTTGTTGGCAGTTTAACTTCTTGTTTTTGGTTTTATTACTTCTGTGATGCTTCAATTTTTTCATTGAAAATGTTGGTGAAGGGATGTGGGCTGCTGGATTAGGTTAATTAGTTATTGTGTGTTCCCTCATTTAAGTTTTCCCAGTTGTGGTACAAATTATGGATTTGGTTAATTAGTTATTGTATCATCGACATCATGATACAATTTGTGCAAAGTCTTGAGGTAAGTTGCTTGCCATGGTTTCAGTGACTTAATTTTTTGGATATATGCTTTACAGAATTTCTCTAGTGGGGAACATTGCAAAAAATACTAAATATTTTGTGGTAAGCTCCCATGGGTATCTCCTCCTGTTTGGTTAGCACAACAAAATAAATTGCAACAAATCCCTAAGATTCAACTTTAGAGAAGCCAAACTTCAAAGTCTTCCTTTCTTTACTTTTCCAAATGGTGGGATAAACAAGCACTTATGGGCTGGAAAGTAGTTCTAAATTTGTAACTGTTTGGAATAATGGTTGAGTGATGTACAATTGCTTCTAGCAAAACTGCATTAAGGATTAAGTGTTTTCGCAATCCTCTAGATGAATCTGATTTTGATTGATTGGAGTTCTATTTTTGCTTTATAATAATAGAACCTTGGATTTCTGCTTATACTTTTATGTCTCCTTACAATTGAGGGTTTTAATGTAAATATATACCTAAATAGTCATGAGAAAAATGCGCCTTGAGGCAACAAGTGACAGGAATGTTGAATTGAATTCAACATGAATTCAACATATTTGAACTTCTGGAAGTGCAATTTAGCATATGTAAGAACAATTTTCCCAGTAGCAGGGGAGACGAACCGCATATGGCCAGTCAGGGAAGGGGCTTTAAAATTTATTATTGTTAATGTTTTTTAGAATACTAATATCAAAGCTAATACTTGCCCTGATTTACATTTGGGTTGCAAGCATATTAATTATATTCTTAAATCCACCTGTGAAAATTTAAATCAAACTTGTGTGCAATTAGAAATGACCTTTTGATTGTAATTTTGATAACAGGTTAAAATAATTTGTAATTTCTATCATGATGAACTAAAGCTTCTCTCCTATGTTTCAAGCAAATTTAGAGATGCGGTAAGGGATCATCTTCCTAAATTTAACATTTACATAACTGTCATATTTAAATATATTCAATTAATAAAATTGGCATTACAACTGATTGACTTGTGCTTCTTCAAACAATTGGTTTATATTGAAGGCAAATTGATAAGTTCTCAGATAAAATTGGCAGATAACTTGTAATACTTCAATCATGACCATTCCAACTATAACTATAAAGAATCAGACCTGCCATATAATGGTAGCTAGAAACAAACATAAGATAAAAAGGGAAGGATGAGAGCAACTTCACCAACTTTTAAGAAAGTTGGTTAATGATTGTGCAACACAGGTTTTCCAAGATCTCAATGGTGGTGGTTGTTGTATATTCGATGACACATTCTTTAAAAAATAATCATTTCTCTCTTTGATTTTTGTGCAATCCAATGGTGTAAGTACAAGTGTCTAAACAATAAAAGCATTAATTCTATTTAAGCGATAGTTATCTAGTGGTGGAGAAGAATCCATTGAGGTGTCAAGTAAGGTTGTTCTAAATTGTAGAAGAGAATGAAAGAGCATAAATATTTCATTAAAAAATCAACAACAAACATTATGGCCATGGAGTAAGAAGAAAAAGACTTTTCTACCCACAAGTCCGCACACAAAACTGACAATGGTATTCAATTTTTTTCCTTTCATTCCTATTCACATTTCACTAAGTTGCCTTGCCTGTTACAAATATTTATATGAGTAGATAGCTGTTATCATAGCTATGGTTTATATTTTGTGTTTTACAGAGATAAAATTTCAAGTTTTATTTTTGTTGTGATGGTTTTTAGATTCATGGCAGAAAGTGGGACTAATGTTAGTTACAAGTTTCAATTATGTATACATTTTGGGATATTCAAATCTCATTCTAGCTCCTCTAGGATTGATTTGGGGAACTATTGGCATGGTTTTTTTGGGTGCTTTAAATCTATTTTCCTATTGTACTCCCCATTTTCATCATTTATACTTGTTCATGATCAAAACATGTACATTAATGCCTTAATTTTGTGCACTGAAATATATTTCATTAGAATTTAAAACAGGTATGCATTCCTCAAATTCAAATGTTCTAAATACATTGATGATAATCATTGAAGACATATTTTTGTGTGCATTGAAATACATTGTTTCGAGTAGTCTGTTCAATAAAAAGAGAGGGAAAGTATTAAACACGCCTTCCTAATGTTTTTTCCTTTTTTTCACGAAGGGAACATATAACTCTTTAATTGTCTTGTAGCATTATGATGATCAGTTTTAGGGATCAATGAATCATATAAATGCATTACTCTTCTATTTGACATGTTTATTGCATTTGGTAGGGACTGGGCCTTTAGTTTGGAAAGGATGGTAAGCTGAGCTCCCTAGTTGATCAAGGCCCCTGCCCTGCATTTCTGTCTAGAACATGCAACTGCTGACTCTTATGATAGTTGGTGTTGTGTTTAGTGGTTGTCAAATGCTTACTCAGGTTATTTTTTGTTGAAGTGATTAGAGTTTCATGGGATCGACCAAGTGTTCTTTGCACTGTCCTTGGGCCTTTAGTTTGAAAAAGGATGGTAAGCTGAGCTCCCTAGTTGATCAAGCCCCTGCCCTGCTTTTCTGTCTAGAATATGCAACTGATAACACTTGTCAAGGTTGGTGTTGTGTTCATTGGTTGTCAAATCTACAAGCTATACTCACTTAAGCTCTGATTCGATGTCTAAGATTGTTTATTACTTTCAAAATTGGTTTAAGTGATTAGAATCTAATGAATTGTATGCAATTTAATAATGCAGGAGGTGCTCAGCCTCTTTCCTGGGCAATAAGAATAAAAGTAGTTGTTGGGGATGCTAAGCGGCTTGTATTTCTATACAATGCAAAAAGGAGGGTTATATACCGTGACTTCAAAGCATCAAACATCCTTCTAGATTCGGTAGGTGAATAATCAGATCTCTGTTCTAGAATATGTTTCTCTGTTGATATTTTTATCTTTGGTAACCGCTTGCTCCTATTGCAGAATTATAATGCTAAACTCTCAGACTTTGGGCTAGCAAAGAATGGTCCAACAGGTGATCATACTCGTGTCTCCACAAGGGTTATGGGGACTTACGGTTATGCTACTCCTGAATATGTGGCAACAAGTAACTGATTTCTAATCTTCTTCTGGGTATTTGCTCGGTCTATTACAAGATGTTGTACAATGAATTTACTGTGATGCTCACATTCATAACAAGTGGTAGTGATTGTTTTACACATTTAGACAAGTGGGGTTTCTATTTTGAACAGGTTGTTTGACAACGAAGAGCTATTTTTTGGTCGTTGTACAGTAGAGAAGAACAAGCTTGGCATTGAACAAAACTTGGTGGAATGGGCTAGGCCTTATTTGAATGATAAACGCAAATTGTTCTGTGTAATGGACACTAGATTGGAGGGTCAGTATGCTATGAAAGGAGGTACTAAAGTAGCCACCCTTGCACTGCACTGCCTTAGATTTGAAGCAAAGCATAGGTCCCTTATGACAGAAGTAGTTGAGACACTAGAACAATTGCAAAATGTAAAGGAAATGTCAAAGTTAGCTCAAACTGAAAGGGCTAGACCGAGACGATCTAGATCTGGTGGCAATGCTAATGGACATTTCCACTTTAGTCTAAAAAACGTGAATGGCCCCTCTCCAGGTTATCCAAGGCCGGCTGCATCACCACTTCATTCATACCAACGTTCACCAAGGGTAAGGTGATCCAATCAATAAAAGCGAGGAATCTTATTGATTGTCAAGAATCCATATCTTCTAATTTTGGCATTGACAATATTGCTTTGGTGAGGTCTGACACTACTGTTTTGTTTGTAGAAACAGTGAATGCCCAGGTCTCTGGCATGTCTCCAATGCTGAGCAAGCTGTATAATCTCAAGATGTCTAATTTGTGCAGGTGTCATAGCGCATCTTAAAGCCATTTATCTGAGTTATGTATCAGTCCAAACACTGATTTTAATGAGAAGCATGGTTTGAGTATTTAACCATGTTGTATTTACTCTTTGAGCACTAATAGTGTGTGATTAGTTATTTTTTTCTGCCCACTGTCCTGAGCTTTTGCTAAAGCATATGTACAAGACTGACATCATTCTGATTATTTATTTATACTCTTAATCAAATCCTTTTCATCATTCATCTTTCTTAATGAGTATGATCTTTTTTCCAGTGGAATTCAATTGCATGAATAATGGTGAATGCAAATTCACTTGGTATGTATTTGAGGCCTAACATATCACACAACATTGGTATCATCCATGCTGTGTCATTATTTATGGCAACCATGGTTGGAACGACATGTGCTTGAAGTTTTGTATAATATATATAAATGGTTTGTGCAATTATTTTTTATCAATGATACTGGAGATTAGTAAATGTGATAATAAATATTCTATACCTGTGCAAAATGAACTTAAAATTAAACTATTCAATACAAATAATTATTTAATTTCTGTTGAAACCATGTATGTCCATGGTTCTCAGAAGGAGCCTGCAACTTAGAAGGCATCCGTATTGAAGAGGTCATTTTTATTACTGTTTGGCTCTTCATACATATTCACAGGTGAAATTGCTAAAAGCTTCAAATAGAGCTCTCAACATGCCAGAGATGTAAATATGTTTGAGGTAAAATTTTGTTTCAAAAAAGCAGTATCAAATTTATTAAATATATCGTGGTGTTGTAAACTGGCTGCAGCAGATTTAATCTGAGAGATGCAATGTCAATTTCACCATAACAAATGGAATGTTCTTGGGGTCAAAACATGGTCATTGGAATGCATTTGAAAATTTAAATACTCTCCTTGTACTTTCAGATGAGATAACATTCTGCAAGAGAAATGGAATGAGGCCACGGTGTTGAACTTTGGTCATGTTATCAGACCGTGGAGAATGATAATCAAATAACAAATCCATTTGAAGAGTATTAACAAACTGGGTGTAAGGATTATTATTCCACTTGATGTTAATTAAATATGAGAATATCATGTCAAAGCTACAATATGAAATTGTGATATTTCTGATATAACAGTGCTCTTATGAATGTGGGCACAAATCTCACAGATTGTGGACTATTTTTTGGATGAAGCAATCTCAAACCATTTAGATGCTTTTTGAGGGTGGAAAGCTCAAACTTCTGTAATTTAAAGAGAAGGCACTGATAAGTAGAGAAGCACAATTTATGTTTTTCACCCTAAACATGAGTTTCTTGAAAGTTATTTCGGGCAACACTTTAGGTTAGGGGTTGTAAGTTTGTAACTATGTATTACAAATTGATAATTGACGATTTAGTCACTGAATCATACCTACTTACTGTTTTAGTAGTTTTAGTATAGATTGTGATGTAAGGGATTTGATTTTTTGAAATCTAAATTAAGATAATAACTCAAAATGTGGATTTTGGTCATTTTAGAATATTCTGCATTCAGTTAACTGATGAGGATTTAGAGTGCAATTGAAGCCTAACTTTAAGGGGATATATCTCTGAAAGATTGGTGTTTGTTCATGTAATAATGTTATATAAAAGCCATTTTGATTAAGATTATCACATGTAGTGAGATTTGTAGTTTTTTACATAGAAAGATGCTACTGCTGTCAATTTGCAAGAGAAGGATTTCCATAGGCAGATAAGTATGATAAATATTTAAATTATGCAATTAGGGTAACAACTGCAAACAAAGTTTCTTACAATTCCTGGCCTTTATGCTTCTTCTTTTTTCAAGCCCAAACTTGATGTAGATGTATAACTACACCATTAGGGGTCATTGAAATCATCTTTCTGACTGAGTTCTTCTTTGTTAAAGTATAGGTAGTTGAATGCAAAAGAGGAGTGCCTTTGAGTAACTTGTAGAGCATTTCCAGTGTTGGGATAGTTTTGTAAAGGTGATGAGTATCTTTGAAGACTTAAAGAAGGCATTAAGCTTGTAAAATGTAAAAGATTTAAATGAGAGGGCAAGGCCTTACATTTATGGAGTTCCATTTCACATTAGTTTCCCGGGGTAATCTTGTGCTGACCTATGTTTCAATCAATACACACAACTATCTATGTTCAACCCGGCATTAAAACAACCTCATTTGTAGAGCATATGTCCACTGTTTTCTTAAGGAATTAATGGGACCGGGAAAACATCAAATAAATCATATAAGTTAATTGGAAAGATAAAAATTTGTGTTTGTCAACTAGGTATGAATCATCTGTACTAATTATGAATCATCAAACAATGTAAATATTCTGAATAAACTGCTTACAATGGTGAATCATATTCAATTTCTAGTTCATCCTGATCTTATTCTCACTCTTATTTAGGTTAAAGGTTCCATTCAACTTTGAATATTTGAACCTCAAAATCCCGGCTAATGTATCAAGCCAATCTTGGAATTTGGAGTTACCTTTTAGTCTAAAACTAATTAGAAAACATTAATAAACTTATAAAAGAAAACATAATGTTAGGGTTAAATTATAGTTAGAATTCATTTTTAAATTAAAAGCATGAGTTAAAAATACCCTATATTTGGGGTTGGGGCCCTAGCTCGGTTGGCTAAATCTTTCCTGTTGCAGGAGGTTGGTCACGAGGTCTAGTCTCCCCCATCCCCGTGGTACCGAAGGGCGTGTCGCGCCAATGCCGCCGGTCAGTTTATATGGACCATATGGGGTAGCAACTGCATGGACCATATGGGGTCGTGCTACCCGATTCCTGCAATTTATATGGACCATATGGGGTCGTGCTACCCGATTCCTGCAGTCTAAAAAAAAAAATACCCTGTATTTCGCCACTATTCCAGGGACTATTGTAATGGAAGTAATGGAAGCGCATTAATGGCTTATATCGGATGAAATTTGTCTACCAATTAAATTGAAAAGAATTAAATTTTGAAATATGTTCCATTATATAATTGGCATGTATACATTCATAATAGATAAAAAAAATCAAATAGAAAAAATACTTCAGCTCTCATTGGTTAGAAAGATAATTATTTTCTTTTTGTTGAATAACTTGGTTGAGAAATTATCCATTTTTAGTGTGAATTATCATTAGTATTGAAATTGCAGTTAAAGTTTTTATTGTTGTTGTGGTGGAGATATAGTTGGGATGAATGAAGATATTAAAGCAAATGTTCAAAGAAAGAGTGGTGGGAAATTCATGAAAAATAGGGGTGATTTGGTTTAAAAAAAATACATATGCATTCTACAGATTTTATGATTTTTCATTGATTTAATTAGATTATGGTTGTTTTTAAGTAAAGTTTTGGTTATGGTTAAAGGTAAGGGCGATGGGAGATGGAGCTCATGACATTTAATTGAAAGAAGATCTTATTAAAAGAAAAAAATCTTCTCACAATTTTTTTTAGATTTGTTTAACAAGGTTAAATTTTTTAATGTTTTGTTATAAAATGAGAAATTTGAATGAAGAAGAGAGGAATTTTGTGAGTTTAACTATTTTAATGTAGATGTTGCAGATTTCAAAATGTTGTCTGTTGTTTATGTTTTGGATGAGGTTCTAGCTAGCTTCTATAATCATTTTTGTGAAATATTTTTACATTCTTAAAATTCGTTAAAATTTTGTTGATTAATCTGCTCACAAGATTACAAGCAGTGGATAATTGAATAATTTTTGTAAACACATAACCAAAACTACGAAGATTGAAAGTTGAGCATTTTAATTTGAACATTGAAAATAGAACAACCTCCAAAAAGTGAAGATTGAAAATGGAGAAACCTATACAAATATAAAACAAAAGTTATGAAGATTGTGACATTTGAACCAATGCAAAGAGAAAATGTAAATATCTTTTTTATTTGTTAATTTTGTTATTTTTTTTGGATGGGACTCCCATACTTCAAATTTAAGTACTTTAATCCTCCAAAGAATTTTATAAAAGAATAGCTCAACATGCAAACCCAAAAATTTCAAGCAAGTCCAATTCATATGGTTGTATTTTATGAAGATCATGTAGGTAATGCTTCATTTTATACTTTACTTTTAACATTTTATACTATACTTTTCTTTTCAATAACAATTTAGAAAGTTTCACAATGAAAATATTTTATAATAAGCAAATAAAGTCTATTGTGAGTTATTTTTATTAAAGAATTTTATTTTTCTCATATATTATTTAATAATTTATAGTATATTTATTTTTAAAATTGTAAATGTAATTTTTAGAAAAATTTAGGTAGAAAGATTAATTAAATAATGAAAATTAAAGAAAAGACATTTCTATAGTTTATGAAAAAAGTTAAATTGTATTTAATAAAAAAAATACATCATTATTTTGTTTTTAATAATGTATTAGGGAGTATGATTAAAATGTATTAACTCAAATAACATAAATAATAAATTGAAGTGGGTAAAATTTGAATATTGTTTTTTGAGTTTTGAGGGTTTTATAGATGTGCAATTGATCTAATATTTAGGTAGTAAACAAATGCTAAAATATGGTGAAAAAATAGGTATTAGTATAGGTATATACCCAAACATGAATAAGTTAAAAGAAAATCAAATTATATTATAACTTTAACCTTATTAAATAATTATTTTAAATATTTTAATTTCATGATTATATATTAAGATTAGGGTTATAATTATTAATTATAAACTTAATTTTATAATTATTCATTAGAAACTTAATTTTATAATTATTCATTAGAAACTTAATTTTATAATTATTCATTAGAAACTTAATTTTATAATTATTCATTAGAAACTTAATTTTATAATTATTCATTATAAACTTAATTTTATAATTATTAAAAATAAATTTAACTTTATAATTATTAATAATATTCAATTCTAACCCTCATTTTTATTAAATTTTATAATTCTAAAATAATTAGATTATGGTCGAGGTTAGGATTAGGGTGAAGGTTAAGGTTAATATTAGAATTAGGATTAGAAGAGAGTTGTAATCACAATTATAACTACTATTAATGTTAGGGGTAGAGTTAGGTTTACAATTAAGGTTGGATTTACAATTACAATTAGCATTAGAGTTAGTGTCAAGGTCATAACAAAATTAGGGTTAGAATTAAGGTAATAGGTACGGTTAGTATCAAGGTTGTAATTATGGTTAAGGATATGGTTGGTATTACGTTGGGGCTAGGGTTTAATTAGGGTTAGGGTTCAATAGGGTTACTATTTAATTAGGGTTAAGACCCAATTAGAGTTAGGGTCCAATTAGGATTATGGTTAGGGTTCAATTAAGGTTAGATATAGGGTTCAATTAGGACTTGTTATAGGGTTCAATTATGGTTACTATTAGGGTTAGGGTTATAGATCAACTAGGGTTAGTGTTAAGCTTATGATTAGGATTCAAATAGGCTTAGGGTTTAATTAGAGTTAGGGTTCAATTAGGGTTAGTATTCACTTAGGTTATAGTTAGGATTCAATTAGGGTTAGGGTTAGGATTTTATAGTAAAACTTTGGGTTAGCGTTCAATCAGGGTTAGGATTAGGGTTCAATTAGGGTTAAGGTTAGGGTTAAGGTTCAATTGGGGTTATGATTCAATTAGGGTTAGGGTTTAATTTGGGTTAGGGTTATGATTAGGGTTTAATTAGGGTTAAGATTAGATTTAAATTAGGGTTAATGTTCACTTAGGCTTATGGTTAGGATTAGGGTTCAATTAGGGTTAGGGTTTAATTACAATTAGGGTCAATGTTCAATTAGAGTTTGGATTAGGCTTCAATTTGAGTTAGATTTAATAATGGTTAGGGTTAGTGTTAGGGTTCAATTAGCCCGTTAAGATTAATATTATGGTTCAATCATGGTTAGGATTAGGGTTAGAGTTCAATTAAGGTTAGTGTTCACTTAGGGTTAAAGTAGGGTTTAATTTGGGTTATGATTAGGGTTAGGGTTCTAGGATAAAGCTTGGGGTTAGGGTTAGAATTGGGGATCAAATAGAGTTAGGTTCAAGGTCAGGATTAGGGTTCAATTAGGGTTAATATTTAATAAGGATTCAATTAGGGTTACCGTTAGGGTTTAATTAGAGTTACAATTCAATTAGGTATAGGCTTAAGGTTTAATTAGAGTTAGGGTTTAATTAGGGTTAGTTTTCACTTAGGTTATAGTTAGGGTTCAATTAGGGTTAGGGTTAGGGTTTTATAGTAAAACTTTGGGCTAGGGTTCAATCAAGGTTAGGATTAGGGTTCAATTAGGGTTAGGGTTTAATTTGGGTTAGGATTATGATTAGGGTTTAATTAGGGTTAAGATTAAATTTAAATTAGGGCTAATGTTCACTTAGGCTAATGGTTAGGATTGGGGTTCAATTAGGGTTAGGGTTTAATTACAATTAGGGTCAATGTTCAATTAGAGTTTGGATTAGGCTTCAATTTGAGTTAGATTTAATAATGGTTAGGGTTAGTGTTAGGGTTAAATTAGGGTTAGGATTAATATTATGGTTCAATCATGGTTAGGATTAGGGTTAGAGTTTAATTAAGGTTAGTGTTCACTTAGGGTTAAGGTAGGGTTTAATTTGGGTTATGATTAGGGTTAGGGTTCTAGGATAAAGCTTGGGTTTAGGGTTAGGAATGGGGATCAAATAGGTTAGGTTCAAGGTTAGGATTACAGTTCAATTAGGGTTAATATTTAATAAGGATTCAATTAGGGTTAGAGTTATAGTTTAATTAGAGTTACAATTCAATTAGGTTTTAGGTTTAGGGTTATAATTTAATTAGGGTTAGAGTTCAATGAAAAATAGGGTACAATTAGGGTTAGGATTAAATCAAGGCTATATATAGGGTTTAATTAGGGTTAAGGTTATAGTTTGATTAGGGTTAGGGTTAAGGTTAGGGCTAGGGTTTTTTGATAAATTTTGAGGTTAGGTTTAGGGTTGGGGTTCAAATAGGGTTAGTGTTCACTTAGGGTTACAATTAGGATTCAATTAGGGTTAGGTTCTACAACAAAGTTTGGAGCTAGGATTAAGGATTGGATTCAAATAGGGTTAGGGTTTAATTAGGGTTAATATTAATGTTCAATTAGGATTAGAATTATATTAGGGTTAGGGTTCAATTAGGGTAAGGGTTAGTGTTAGGGTTTGTTGGTATGTGGCAACTGATCATGCTATACTCCATGAGAAAAATTTTTCCTCCTACTTTTTCGCATCGTCACCGAAAAAGGAAAAATCAACGAAAAAAGAAAAAAATTGACTTTGTAGAACCCAAATCTAGAAGCTTCTAAGCTTGTTAAAAAGGGGTTTGGATGGGGGTTACAATATGATGAAAAACACGATTATTCACAAGATTGTAATAGGTTTTGCACTGGATAATAAAATGTAATGTCCCCTTCTCAAACCTGATCATTCATGTGACCGTTGGCCTTTTTCTGGAAACCCGAAGGCTAGTCGGAAGATAAAATTAGGGTTTCCTATTTTTGAGGAGGTCATTGCTCAGAGATGGTGGATTCAATGGCGGATTCTTTCTGGGTTTTCAGAGAGCTTCGCAGTGGTATGTTCATCTCAGCGTTCAGAGCACTTTCTGGAATTTACTATTTTTAGTAAATTCCATTTTTAGCAGCTTTCTAGTTGAGTTCAGCTCGGTTGACTTCCTGCTTCAGTTTGGTCAAATGTTTTGCTCAGTTGGCTTCAGGGCACATTCAGAGGGATAAGCTAAGTCAATTAATTAAAAAAAGTCACGTTTTAAATATTATATTTTAACGTTGACCATGGGCCTAGATTTAATGACTTAATATTGTTTTTAAAAAGTGGTCTTTGAGGGTGGTGCCGTCATTAAAAGATTATTTTAATTAGTGCCAAAGTCAAAAGCAAGGTGAAGGGCGTATTTATCAAAAGGATGATATTTAATTAAAATATCAAATCTTAAGCTTTGAAGGAGAAAGTACGCCATCTTGAGGAGATTAGGGTTTGGGCTTGAAAGTGAATTTAGGGTTAATTGAAGTCAACTGGAAAATTATAAAAGGAAGGCCTTGAGCATCATTTCTTCATCTTTGGACGACTATACTGTTATGCTGCCGGATTGGCTCTGGAACCGCTTCGAGGAATGAAGGCCTCCTAGCTCGGGCATCGCTTCGTGTTTGCAAGACAACATCTAGTGGTGATTCTTAGTCTAGTTTGTGAGTTATTGAATATTGTGCCTTGTAATTTGCATTTCGAATCTTTAGATTTCTGTTTCTGCATATTAGTCAAGTTCTGGAAATTGCATTGTTTTAGACAGCAGATTTGAGTTTTTAATCATAAATCCTAAAAGACAAAAAATATAGTTCTGGGTATTGCATCAATCTTTGAGTTTGTAAAGGGCGCCCATATTCTCCAGTTTATAGATTTTTTAGAGCTTGCATTAATTTTTAAAGGAAAGTCGCCCCTTTCAGCTGGGCCGTACCATTTCATTTCATTGGGATTCGTGTATTAATTGTTAGTTGCAATTTGGGTATGCTTTTGGGTGTTAGCTTGGGCGCTATCATTAGTAGAGTGTTGTGCATCAGAAATTATGTCATTTGAGCAAGCTATTAGTAAGATATGAGCATATAAGCACTTCTAGAGATTGTTGTTTATTCCTTTTAACAGCAGATTGTAACAGAAACAGAATTATTGTATTGCTCCATTGAAGGTATTACTGTTCAGGACATTCCTATCCGAGTTGAGGGTAGCTCTCTTTGTTGTAATGCTAATCATTCAGATTCATGAGACATTGGCAAGCGAGTAATTCATATTTGTAAAACTGACAGTAGTACTGATAGTCATTCACATTATTGCTTAGTCTGATTTGTAACGCTCTTTTCATTGAGTTTGTCTGTAATAGCTAAATCTCCGCCCTATGGTAGCTACTCTCCCACTCTGGGTTAGCAAGCACATTCTGGGTGTCGAGTAGTTTCATCTTTCAGCATTTCATTTCAAGCTTTGCTTTCTGTAATCACTCCGTCATATGGTCGCCCCTCACTTCGCATTGGATTGGGTAGCACATACTTGACGTTGAGTTCCTTTCTATATTTAGAATAGAAGACCCTCTGACCAATGCTCGCCATCATCGGCGCCATTCTGGTTAGAGTTGCTTTCTTGCACGTTTTGGTTTATCATCTAACCTTAATGGGTGCACTGCTTTGTAATTTGAAATTGTAAAAATCAAAAAAATTGGCTCGGAATATTTCATAAAATCATTGGATGGCTGCGGTTTGGTGGATGTAGCTTGGATTGGGTAACCACGTTAAATTCTCTGTGTTATAATTTATTCTATGTGTTTTAGTTTCTCTATTTATTAATTAAATCTACATTTAATTGTTAGATATTTTCCTTTCTAACCCTAACGAGTGGTATCAGAGCGGGTTGTGTTTTGATTATCGTCTATAGGAAGGTCTCACGGTTGAGTGGGAGTAATGGCAGACGAGGGTAAGAAGGTTGAGAATTTTAATGGGCAGAACTATCAGTTATGGAAGATGCAGATGGAGGACTACCTCTATTAGAAGGATTTATGGCAGCCATTGGAAGGGAAAACCAAGAAACCCTCAGCAATGTCTGATGAGGACTGGGATATTTTGGATAGAAAGGCTCTTGATAGTATTCGTTTATGCCTAACACAATCGGTGGAATTCAATATTACAACAACAAAGACAACTCAAGAGTTGATGGAAACCCTGACAAAGTTATATGAAAAGCCTTCTGCTTCGAATAAGGTATTTCTTATGAAGTGTTTATTTAATATGAAAATGGTAGAAGGTGGGTCAGTTACTGATCATTTAAATGAGTTTAATACGGTCACCAATCAATTAACTTCTGTAAAAGTAAACTTTGATGAAGAAGTTAGGGCTCTTTTGATTTTGTGTTCTTTGCCTGAAAGCTGGAATAGCTTGGTAATGGTTGTTAGCAATTATGTTTTTGGTTCGAATACATTAAAATTTGATGATGTTGTTGGTGTTATTTTGAGCGAGGAAATTCGTAGGAAAAACTCAGGTGGAACATCCACATTAGGTAGTGTTTTGAATGCAGAAAGCAGGGGAAGAACAAAAGAGAGAGGAAACAATTCTAGAAATCATGGGAAGTCATGAGGAAAATCAAAGGACAAAAGGTCCCAATCTAGAGACAAGAGGGATTGCTGGTACTGTGGTAAGCCGAGTCATTTAAAGAAAGATTGTTGGTCTCAAAAAATAAAGAAGGAGACAAAAAGGAAGGAAGTAAAGAGGCAAATGTGGTAAGTAATAAATCTGATGAGGATGCTTTGATTCTTTCCCTTGATAATGCTGATGATTCTTGGGTGTTAGATCAGGGGCTTCATTTCATGCTACCCCCATAGAAGTTATTTTCTTGATTATGTCCAAGGGGATTTTGGGCTGGTTTATTTAGGAGATAACGAACCCTGTCAGATTGTTGGAAAGGGAAGAATCAAGATTAAGTTGTAGAATGAGAATCATTGGCTACTACATGAGGTAAGGCATGTTCCAAAGTTAAGCAAAAATTTAATTTCAGCAGGGCAACTAGATGATGAAGGTTGTGTTGTTACATTTAGTGATAAAAATGGAAGGTCACAAAGGGTGCCTTAGTGGTAGAAAAAAGGTGTGAAAGTAGGCACCTTATATATTTGTACAGGTCATACTGTTCCTTCTACTTTAATTGTTGAAAAAGGTCAATGTTCAGGAGCAGTTGTGCAGTTCAATAGGTAGAAGATCATACAGTTGTTGTGGCCTCTGAATTAGCACTGTGGCATAATAGACTTGGGCATATGAGTGCAAAGGTATGAAAGTACTTCATTCAAATAATGTTTTACTAGGTCTAAAATGTGTTAATATGAATTTCTGTGAAAGTTGTGTGTATGGAAAACAAAGAGAGTAAGTTTTCTCAAGGATGGGAAGAAAAGAAAGATGAGAAATTGGAGCTTGTGCATACAGATGTATGGGGACCAACTCAGGTATCTTCTCTTGGTGGCTCTCAGTATTATGTTACATTCATTGATGATGCAACTAGGAAGGTATGGATTTATTTCCTTAGGTATAAATTTGATGTATTTGAAACTTTTAAAAAATGGAGAAACTTGGTTGAGAATGAGACGGGTAAAAAGCTAAAATGTCTCAGATCTGATAATGGTGGTGAGTATTGCAACAAAGGGTTTGAAGATTATTGTTCCTCTAATGGTATTCGTAGGCAAAAAATGGTTCCAAGGACTCCACAAGAAAATGGAGTGGCTGAGTGCATGAATAGAACAATAATGGAGTGTGCATAGACTATGAGATTGCATGCTGGGCTACCTTTAAAAATGTGGGCAAAGACTATAAACACTGTTGTTTATTTAATTAATAGAGGTCCCTCTAATCCTTTGGGTTGTGGTATTCTAGAGGAAGCATGGAAAGGTAAGAAGGTGAGTTATTCTTTTCTCAAAACCTTTGGTTGTGAAGCATTTGCACATGTAGATTCTAAAAATAGAACCAAGCTTGATGAAAAATCAAAGAAATGTATATTTTTGGATATGGAATTGATGAATTTGGTTATAGGCTTTGGGATTTTGAAAATCAAAAAATTGTGAGAAGCGGGGATGTCATATTCAATGAGAAAGTGTTGTACAAAGATCTGTTGCTGCAGCATGAGAAGAAAGAAAATGATTATGCAGTGTTGGATGATATTCCAAATAATGATGTTTTAGTGGTTCCTCATGCTCCGTAACAACAACAAAAAATACCACAAACTCCTGTGAATGTTAGATGATCTTCAAGGATAAGTAGACCTCCAGAAATATTCTCTCCCTCTTTGTATACTATTTTGTTAACTAATGCTGGTGAACCAAAATATTATGATGAAGCTATGTAGGTGGATACCAAGGTTCAGTGGGAGCATGGAATCGAAGAAGAAATGGAATCCTTGTTGAAAAATCAAACTTGAGAATTATGCAAGTTGCCTGCAGGTAAAAAGGCTTTACCAAACAAATGGGTTTATAGGCTAAAAGAGAAGGATGGATGTAAGAAGAGATTTAAAGCCAGATTAGTTGTAAAGGGATTTGCACAGAAAAAAGGGTATTGATTTTGATGATATTTTTTCTCCAGTTGTTAAAATGACTTCTATTCGTATTGTTTTAAG
>VDFB02042469.1:0-35527 GCA_007258455.2 Sequoia sempervirens
AAAATAGTTGGTTCCACAAACTAGCAAAACATTATGATTTTAATTTATGTTGAAAATTTGGGGGCATTATACTATTATACTGTGAATCGATATTGTGTGTTTGTTACTGACTAATCTAGAAGTATTTAGTACTTTAAACCGATTTTAAAGCTTACCTATTTTGATTTTGAATTTGATGAATTTGTGATTTCTTCTCCATAATTATGAACTGTACACTATTGATGCATATTCATTTGCTACCTCTCCATTCTACACTAACAGTCCTCAGATTGTTCTGATTTTTAGATGTAGTATCTCAATTCTTAGCTTTCTAATCTATTATTTATCCTAGGAAACTATTTCAGGAAAAATACTAGCAAAAACAACACTCACAAAATTAACTCAACTTTTCACAATACAATAAGTTTATTAAGATATTTCTTGCTTGTTTCTAACCCTGATCCCTGTTTGACTTTTATATGGCCTACTGAATTTGATTGTATTTATGCTTTTGATGTTTATCTCTATCAATTGCAAAGGATAATGTAGAAATGCACCTTTATCATTTGAAATGGAATAGGATAATTGTACACTCATTAAGTTGGCTGCATTTTGTTTTTTTCTTGAGTAGTTTTGGCAGTAACTGTATAAAAGCTTTCTAGAATCAACTACATGGATTTTATAGTATTATCTGACATTTTCATGGCTCATCACCAGGGAAAATTCAAAATGCTCTACTTCATTGATTAGTGTACCTTTCCAGTTGTAAGGGTGCATTATCATTCAAGCATTGATATTTGACAAGAACATTAAGTTGATACTTCTAATGTGATTTATCATGTCTTTTACTATAGGTTGGGGTTTTTAGTGCTGGTCACAAATGGTCAGTCATAGAAGGAAAGGAAGAAGAAGAATGGAGAAATTATATTGTGATAATTCCTACTGAAAAAATTTAGGAATTGGTCCTGAAAGATAAAATTGATTATGATGACACTATGCTTGATATAGGGGCTGGGAAAACATCATCTAAGCCTGACTTTGAAAGTGTCGATGATGATTGTGAGAAGCCAGATAAACTGGCTGATGATTTTGACAAGGAGGTGAGCTATATTTTATGGAAGGTTTATAATTTTTATGAATTTTGTCTCTGTGGCTATGTATTTACATTGGGATTTGAATTTATCAGGTAGAGGCCACTTTCTGAAGAATTGTTTTAGAAGTTCCAGGCATTCAACAAGATCATGTGATTCTAGAAGTGAATGCATTGAGGTATGGTTGATATTTTCTTTTAGAGATCTACTGCCATTTATGTTATTGGCAAGATAATCTTTTCCATTTTTGTTGATGGGTAAGTGGAAAATTTGAAGAAAATTCTCAAATTTGCTACACAATCACAAAACAAAATGGATAATCTCTCATATTTTGATCATATTTTATAAAATGGAAAGGAAACTTGTTGAGCAAGACATTTGCTTTATTTAAAAAAACTTGTCAAACTGTTGGAGGTACAGTTGTGCCTTACATGTTGAAATCCAATTGGGAGCTTATGTTCATTTTCATAGACAAGTTCTCTAAAAAGTTGGAAGAAACTAAATTTTCTGATGGGTTCACAATTGTACAAATATTTGAATTTTTTTTAATATTTATTGATTTATTTGTTCTTTTTGTTTCATCAAATCTCTTTGATTTAATTTTTTTGTTTTATCAAATCTCTTTTTATTTGAGTTTTTGTTTCATCAAATAACGGTTGCACAAAAGAATAGTTGCCTGAAGAAGTCCACAAAGGTTATTGAATATTAACAGACTTGATAGACAAGGGTTGAATGATCTTAATCCTAAAAATATAAATTTTGCAGTCATGTGAGGGCTGATAAGAAGAATATGACTGCTGAAAGTAAAAGTTTTAAAAACAAAAAATTGGTTGCCTTGACTGAAGTCAAGCAAGTGAAGACTTGTTGTGAAATACTGTGCAAGCCAGATAAAGACCAAGTCATGCATCCATCCTTATCCTCTGAGAAATCAAATTTACATTCATGATCACCTACCAGCACTTCACTCTTAGAGCCCAATTTTCTATTCCTGAGATATGAGAATATCTCATTTAGCTCACAGATCCAAAGTAATTGAATTGTAAAAATGATTTATTCCTGAAGATCAAGATTCTATAATTTCAAAAGGTAGAATTAGTATTGCAAATGCCTGATTTATCATTGCATTAACTGCTCCCACCATCTTATATCTATGTGCACGACCTTGTCTTTAAATTTTTAGCCTTGTTATACCTTTGTTTAGCAATAGGATTGTGTCTATTTTGTATGGCAAGAACCAACTCTGCTACTGTGCTTACAATATTTAACAATTGCAAAAGCATTAAAAATTTTTCAGCAAAGAAAAAGAAGAGATATTAGTAAATATTACATTTTGGTATTATTTCAGTAAACATCTTTATTATAGTTAAATTGTGGTTTATTTTCTCTCATAACTTTTATCTTAAAAATCACAGGTATGGCTTCTATCATAAATCTTGAGCTTGAATTACTAGATTTGGATTTGTGGGCAACAAGGTCGATTAAACAAAGGCAGCAAAATGTATAGATGGTGAAGGTTCAGCCAATGCCTTATCTTCCTTAGAATGATGTTGAGATGTCTGAATTTTGAAGTGGTGAGGAGATTTATTTATTTTCATTTTTTTGAGCTTTCTTTCCTTGACTGCAAATAAAAATGTAATATGTAACTTCTGTCCATAATAGACCAAGCTCCTAGACTCTAATACAACATTGAAGTTTTGACTTATCATTGTGTAGCTTATATGTGAGAAACTAGTGTTATTTTACTTATAATTGAAGGTTCTTGATTGTCAAATTCATCAATTGAGAAAACTACTGTTCATTTCCATCAAAAACATGTTGTTGTGTATAATCTCTCATATTAGGTTGAATGGATTGTAGAGGGAAGAATTAAATTTCATATTTTCCTTTAGTCTACAATCCAGTGTCTTCATCTCCTTTGTGTTATTTTGTCATGATATTAGTCTAAATTTCTCTCTTGTTGTGTGGTAATTTCTCTTCACGTTATATTAGAATTGGAGAAGGTTGGGTGTCATTTATTATTGTTGGATTGGAAGTGGTTTTGATTTACTAATTAATGTTGTGCAGAGGCTACTAGGTGCTTAATTTTGGTTGTTAATCTCTTCTTGGAGAAAAGAAGATTGTCGATGGTTGGAAAATACTGCAAGGTAATTCAATGTTTGAATTGGGTGTGGGATGACCTAATCTTTTTAGATTGTCAAAGTTTGACTTTGAACTAGTGTAAGGTTTCTTATTCTCATGATAATATGTTTTGATATGTTGTTAAGACTACAAATTTCTTGGTTGGATGTAATGTACAAGGCACTCATTGAAGAAGTTGTATGGTTATTTTGTGAATATCTTTATGATGATCAAGTTATGAGTAAATTTACCTATTTGTTTTAGATAGGGATTTTTATTGAAATTGAAAATATTGTTTTCTATAGGAATTCGGTGAAATATATGAAGCTGAAGAAAATTTGGAATTAGCTTTGGAATAGTTTGAGTGAGTTGCAGAGCTCTATCAATGTGGAGAAGTTACTAGTACAACTAACTAGTGTTAACTTAAAGTTGCATAGTTTGTAGCCCAGCTTGAGCAGTAAGTTAATATGAAAATATTTGTAAAAGTTTTTTGGGATCACATATTTTCACTTTTGGGCTATCAAATGACCACAATGTAGTGGCTACATATAATTGGATTTTTTTTGGGGTTTGATTTGTTGATTTATTATTTTCAGTTCATGTGTAGAGACTCGAGGATTTGTGGTTCTTTAAAAGAATGATGCAAATAGATTTAATTGTTAAATCTAATATTGTTTGCCTGTTCGAAAAAAATTTCTTTCATGCTATTGATTATCTTAAAGGAAGAATTTAACTCTCTCCAAAATTGTATCAAAATCGCGTAAGGCTGTGCTATGCTCAAAGACGATTTGGAAACCCTATCATTCATCAATAACAAAGTACATGATTTAGTGGTTTGTTACAATGAAAGGATATTGGCCTTTGAGAGGACTAGACATAGGCACACAAGAAGAAGAAAGTTCCCACTCTAAAGCAAAATTGTCCAGTCGAGACAATTGAGTCAACTCTTTGTCAAACTACCTTGCCATGCTCGAAAGAGTTATGCCGGTAGTTGAGTATATTCCACTAGGTTTTAGGAAAATATTAGCATTTTCTCTTTCCTAGAAATGAATCGTTTTCTCGAACGTCATGTTATGATGTACGTGTTGCTCATGGTTGTATGAACAGTTTTATAAACTATAAATTAAAAAATATTTATTGGCATTAACTTTATGAATTCAAATTATGATGCATTATTTTCTTTGTTTTTTTATGAACATTATGCTTTGCGTATTCGACAATTGTTCATTGCTCCTAGATTCAAAATCATTCATAATTTTTGTCATAATTTTCCATCGCATTTGGAAAAATAAAAATAAAAACTCCAACCAATAGGAGGATGACGAGAATTTGAAAACATTGAATGTTGAAAACCACACTTAAAAAATATTTAAAATAAATTGTTTATTTTTTTAATACATTTTTACATATTGTCTCTAAAGAGACAAAAATACTTCTATTTCATATTGTCTTTATAGAGACAATATTTAAGACAATACTTTAAGACACTCGCTTAAAGACAATACTTGTGACAATACACAATTTTTTTTTTGTCTCAAGTTAAGACAATTCACTCAAAAATTGTCTTAAATATTGTCTTAAACCGCCCTTCTATGTAGTAGTGGAATGACTCTAGTATCTTTTAAACAAATGCAATGAAGCAGGTTGTGCCAGAGAGGGCAGTATGATGTGTAAAATGGATTTGTTGAATATGCTTCAACATTGAAATCCTATGAATGTAGTGCATAGATAAAATATTTGTTAAAAAGCTTTAGAAAACTTTAAACAAATGAAAGAAGGGGGTGCACAAATTGATAAGAGACACTGACACCAATCAAAACACAATGAATGTTGAAGCAGCCAATGCATAGAATGAGGGCCACACGGTCTGTTGAAGGGAATGCCATGAAAGTAGAGTGCGCGCAAGATTGAATTTATTGAAAAATCTTTAATAACTTTCAAGAAAATTTTGTGGCTAGTGAGCGAGCATGGTGGATCGGCCACTTTGATGATTGAAAAGAATGCAAAAAATGTGTCTAATGCCTGGTGTGTTGCAAGGTTGCAAAGGAATGAGCAAGGATGAAGTTTAGGGAAAAATATAAAGCAAATGGGCCAAATGGAAGAGTGCGCACATCATAGAATGGTTTGTTGATAACACTTTAGAAACACCTAGTGCAACCAAAAACAAGAAACTTAGCCGCCATGGCTGGGAAAATTGCAGAGCAGAGAATATGCACCAAGAGGATTAGGGAAAACTTGAAATCAAACAGAAGCAAAAGCAGATCAACGGCTACCAAGTAGGATGAAAGTGCAGCATAATCTCCACCATTCCCCACCATTTCGCGATCTAAAGATGCATGACCTTTAACGTCCACAAAATCATGGGCTCATGAAACGTGGCACTGGTGGGCCTAGAGTGGTTTCTTTTTGAACACATGAGTGAAATATATTAAAGTGGCCCGAAGAGATTTGTTAAAAGAAAGGAAAATATTTGAATATCATGTGGGGTCCCGTGAAAATTTAAAAATGCCTGATGATGTTTTATATTTTAAAATTGTTGTTTTGAATATAATATTGAAAGGCTAAAATATTGTCTAGATAGATGAAACAAAGGGTAAATAGTCTATCTGCCCTGGAAAAATATTTTAAAATATGGGTAAAGTGTTTTGTCTTAATAAATATTTCATCTGGCAAATATTTTAATGTGAAAGGTGCATGTGGGAATATGCAAGGATAAATTCACTTTAGGGCCAAATATTATATGTTGGGAGATAAATGTGAGCAAGAATATTAAAGTTATGAGACTTTAATATATAAGATAAATGTATAATCTACAACAAACAAAGAAAAGAGCTGAAAGAAAAAATTTCACAGGTAGAAGCATTTTACAACAGCAGAGTAAAATGGGGAATTCCATCATGTGGGAATTTTTTCTGTTGAAGGACAACTAATAGGACAACTAACAACAAGGGAAAATGAAGAGGCAATTTCAGTTACAGAGAGATGAGAGAGGTTTTGAGAAGCTTGTTGATCGACGGTGGATTGAGTTTCTAATTTCCATCTATGGATCAAATTGATCTTAGGGCTACCTCTATTTCTCTTTTATTCTTTTCTTCTCTCATTGAAGAAGGTCGGGGTTTCCAATTTATGAAAGCTCTACAGGTCAGGCAGAAGCTCTGGGTAGAACTTTATAGCTAGGAGAAATGTAATTGAGTCATTAAATCTGAAAGTGTCAGTTATGAATTGTGTTCTCATGTTTATATTTAGTTGATAATTGTCTCCATTTTTGAGATGTATTACTCTTTTTGATTCAATAATAAGATTATCTGAGTCTTTTCATGCACATTTGCTGCATTAGAGTGATATATGTTGTTTCCTTCTATTCTAAGAATAATGTAATTGCTTTAATGAAGCACAAGGTGCATTTATTATTGCCTTTTGTTCATAGGATAGTGTAATTGCTTTAGCATATGTGATAGGAATACTATGTTTTAGGTGGATTTATAAGAAGAGTTATCAGATAAAACTTCAGTGACCTGGTTGTCATAATGTGATAACATTTGTAAGGATCTTCATAACATTTTCAACACTGTAGGATGAATGCTGGTTATATGACTCCATAGCCCATTTTCTGGCACTAGTCAAGTATTATACTTTTGTTGTTTTCAGCTTGGTCCTTAATCTTCAAAATTAAAAACCATTTTAAATCCCTGTGTGTTATAATGTTGTGGTTATCTCATGCTCCAAGTAGTTGATATTACTGATGAAAATCCAATTCTATTCATTATTATCCTATTATGTTGAGCTATTAAATGAGATTATCTGTTGAGCAATATTCTGTTATGTATGTGTTTCAATTTCTTTTATATGACTCCATAGCCCATTTTCTGGCACTAGTCAAGTATTATACTTCTGTTGTTTTCACCTTGGTCCTCAATCTTCAAAATTAAAAACCACTTTAAATCCATGTGTGTTATAATGTTGTGGTTATCTCATGCTCCAAGTAGTTGATATTATTGATGAAAAGCCAATTCTATTTAGTATTATCCTATTTTGTTGAGCTATTAAATGAGATTATCTATTGAGCAATATTCTATTATGTATGTGTTGATATTGCTAAAGGGATCACCCTCCTAGGTCTTGCAGAGCCCAAAGTGTAGGAGGCTTTTTAAAGTCCTCGTCAGTTGGTCTAGGTCCTCCGAGCTACCCTTGATTGGAATTGGAAATTCCATAGGTAGATTAGGAGACAAACCTGGTTTACAGGAAAAAACACCAACAAAATGGCGACTCTGCTAGGGAGAATTTGAGAAAATTCTCACAGAAGAATCTAGAAATAAAGTCATATTATTGTTTTCCATTTTGAATTTAGTTCAAATCTTGAAGGATCTTAAGCCTGGAGAGAGATAATTGTTGTAGTGAACCTGATTAATTTCAAGATCTGTGGTGCTCTGCTAGTGAAAGGAACTCAAAAATAAATTTACATGTGAAAGAACTTCATGTTGTTTGAAGTTCAGTCCTCTAAGAAAAGAGGTGGCGACTCTATCAAGAAGAACCTGATGAAGAGGTGATTATAGTTCCAGATCTAAAATATTTCCAGAAAATTTGTAGCAGTGGTAATGTTTCCAGGTATTCTTCATGTATTTGAACTTCTTAGAAAGAATTTTTGGTTCCCTATTTAGTGATTTAGCACTACTAGAGGGAAAGAACAATGAATTTAAGTTTGCACAATTCCATTTGTTGGATCTGTTGAATGTAATTGTAGTTTTGTTGAAATATTTTTGTCTAGTGCTCAAATCTTTGCTAATTTGGATGGTTAGAATATATTTGTACATCTTAAGGATTTCCATCCATTTGTATTGTCATACATTTCAAGACCAGGTTGTCATTAATGGTCATTGTAATCCTTCATATGGTCATGATTGTAATTATGCATAATTAGAGAGCCTTGAATTGTAATACCCATGGATCATCAAGGTAAAGTAGCCATACCTATAAATACCTTGGTTCAGCTTGTTAAGAAATGTCAAAAATATGATGATCTTCAAGGATCTAATACCCAAAAGTATAAGAACTCAAGAGTTAATAAGCCTAGGTTCAGTCTTGAAAGAAGGCCTAAAGAGATGGATGAAAGACACAAGATGTTATCACAAGCCCAGCTAAGAGACCATCAAACTGTCTCTACTTGTCAAGTTGTTGCACCTTATGTCAATTCCTTTGATCCACTGTATGCTCAGTTAGACTTGTCATGGGTTGATTAAAAAGTTCAAAGTATGCCAGCTCAAGTCTACAAGAAGATGCCTAGATTTGATGGATATAATGTTTGTGAAGGAAATGCACATGTCAAAAGTTTTTCCAGCTTCATGGAGAAACATTCTTTCCAATATTAGGATATGTGGATGAGATTATTTGTTAGATCTCTTGAAGCAAGGGCTTGGGATTGGTATTTGAGTTTTCCTGAGAAGCCATTTCCTTGCTGGGGTGAATTGGTGAATGCTTATAGAAAAGAGTTTGCAAGAGATCCCTATGACCTTCCCAGAAGGTCAAAGCAGATCAAGAAACAAGATGAAGAGTCAAGTGTTGATTTTAGTCATAGATTTGATGCTACCTTGTCACTAATCCCAGACAATTTCAGATCTAGCACTTCATATTGTATTCATATGTATTTTGAAGCTTACGAAAAAGGATCTAGTGCATTGTTAAAAGAGTTTAAGATATTGAGTATGCAGATGGCTTACACAGTCCTGGATATTTTGGAGAAGCAGAGGAATGAATATATACAAAGCTTGTTGTCTTCAATTGTTAGTAAACATGCTGATGAAATCAACAACTATGTGAATGTGAACGATTAGAGGTCTTCAAACAAGTGCATAGTTGAGAAGATAGAAGATGAAACAGATGCATCATCAAATTATGAGAAAGTTGTTAATGAAAAACTTATAGAAGAAGTATACCAAACTGAGAATCACCAGCTGAGTCTTCCAAGCCAAGAACATGATAAAGGATATCAGTTGGACTTATTCTTTGAAGAAGAGAAGTGCAATCAGCAATGTTGTAATACAGTTGACCATGCCAATCTTACAAGGGTTAAATGTAGCTTTGTTATAAATCTCCATGATGAGACATTTAAATTTGCTGACTTAGGGAATTCTCTTGAGAACACCAGTCTACTAGCTGCAAGTGAAAGAGTATGTGATCAATTTCAGTTTGAAAGATCAACTGCCAGCAGTTGTAACGAGGAAACTATTGATAGTTTTTAGTTTGATAGAGAAGATGTCTATGTCTACCCTCAAGAGGATGTAAATGTTAAACTCAATGAAGACACCCAACTCAATGTTGAGATACATGGGTTGTTGTTATGATAGCTCAATGGTGAGTAAGGATGGACAAGTGGATGGTCTTTTCTCTATGACAAATTGTGACCATGTTCCTGACAATGTTGTTAACAATTCAATTTCCTATGATTGGGGAGACCCTGTTTATGATCAGCCCATTGAGTTTTCATACTTTGATGATGATGATATTCATGGTGTAAGGTATGATGCAATTGAATCTGATTCTCCTTCAAATTATGAACTGGCCGATCGTGATAATGATAATGTGCATGAAGACAAGTAGTTACTTGATTGCAATGATGCAATGCATGATGATTGTGAAAGTGAGCATGCTGATGCAAACTCAGAGATATGTTTTGATGAGTTTGAAGTAGTAGATGACTATGAGGATTGTGCATCTAATGAGCCAAGTTTTGAAAACTTTGATGTGGATTTAAACAAGTCTTTGTTTATTGACTTGAATGAGCCTAGCCATGAGTTTTTTCATGTGGATGTAGAGGTTGATTTCGATGAGAAAACAGATTATGATTTTGAACCAGAATTGCTTGTTGAGCAAGCTTGTGATATTGAAAAGGTTGATGCCTTATGTTCAGAAGATGACAGTATGACTATAGATGATGATGAATCAGAAATTTCTCATGACTCTCAATACTAGCATGATGAAGAGCAAGTAGAGAGTGTGTCAATACATGAGTGTATCTCTTTGAATACACTTGATGATAGTTTGCATGATGAGCTAGATCTTCTGGAAAGTCCTTGTGATGGTATAAATTTTGATGTGCAAACTAATGATCAGATTGAGCATAATAGTTCCAGCTATGTAGTAGATTGTGAGTGCTATTTTTGTTAGTTGGAAGGAGTTTTTTTAGAATGTGGCAATATGCAGAATATTGAAAAAGGTTGTTTTTAGCCTAAGAATGATTTGCATGATGAATTTGATGAGTTCTTGCCACATGACAATTAGCATTTGGAAAGTATGTCTAACTTTCAAATGCATAGTGAATATGAACATGTTGATGATGTTGTGTATGATGGCCTATTAGGAGGGACCAACATGTTCAATCAGACAGATGGTTGTGATCAAACAGTGCTTTCATATGGTCTTGATCCCCATTTTCAAATGTTGTCACTTGATACTAAATCAAAGGATGAAGAAAGTGGCAATGATATGACCTATTTGATTTGGTTGCCAATTGATGACAAAGTTGAACAGAGAGCAAGTTTTCACTTACACAAAGGCAGCCTAATCCCTATGTTTCCAAGGGTGTAGTCACCCATGTTGTTATGGTTTGACAGTGGCAAGCATGAGTTGAAGGAGATCAATTCTTTTTGTAGAATTGTGTTTGATAGAGGTAAATACTGATTTCACTTTTTCATTTGGTGACCTGGAATCACTAGATGAAGTTGAAAAATAAAGGTTGAATAAAGGAGCAGTTTGAGGACACCTGATGACTTAGCTTTTGGTCTACTTCCCCAGAGATTTCGAATCTCGCTATGCCCACAGGGGGCATACATCCCCAGTCGAAGCCACTATTGGCACTCTAAAATTTTGTAAATTTGAGATGCCCAATTCAAAATTTTGCCTCTGCACTTTCAGGAGTGCACCTAATGAACTTGCTTGAATGACCTACTTTGGAGGGTCATATTTTGGAGCCCGTTGATTTCCAAGAAAAATCCCTTTGTAGATACACTCATGTG
Organism: Sequoia sempervirens; assembly: GCA_007258455.2. Lineage (NCBI taxonomy): Eukaryota > Viridiplantae > Streptophyta > Pinopsida > Cupressales > Cupressaceae > Sequoia > Sequoia sempervirens. Next base: position 11,198 of record VDFB02042469.1, read on the forward strand.
TCCTATGTGAACATACATGTCAATTTTCAGCTTCCCACGATGAGTTTTGTCAAGGTTTCAAAAAGTGAAGCTTGAGGGTTTTGTCACTATTCCGCAGTTTGCAAATGTTCAGTTTTGCAAAGTGGCCTCCTATTTGAGCTTGCATTTTACAACTAGATGATTTCCATGCCAAAATGATTGTTTTTCTTCATTCTCCATACCAAAGTGATCTCACATGTCAGTTTTCAAGGCCTTATGAGTTGATTTTCTATTTTTATCAGATCGAAACCAAATGAAATTTCTTCAGTTTGGCGCTGAAACCTTTCTGAGAGGCCAACTTTGAGTGTCAATAACTTTTGATGGGTGATGATTCAGGTTAATCCCTTCTAAACACATGCTCAATGTACCAAAGTGATCCACTGTGTCAAGTGGTGGCTCGTTAGGAGTTGATTTGATATTTTTGCTACGTGGTGATCTAGTGAGTTTTAATTGGTTTTCAGCTTGCACGGTTTCAGAAAATCCAAGAGGGCGACTTTGAGGTTGAATAACTTTTTCCTCGTGATTGATCTCTCTGATCTATCTTTTTCATTGTATTCTCGGGAGGAATTCTTGCATGCTTGCAAGTTTTTATGTCTTAAATAAGGTCGTTTGCCCAATTTTCAAGGCCAATTCCTGAACCAACTTGTCCAGTTTTGCATTTTCTGCAAAAGGTCAGAAGGTGAGTTTTGATGAAAACCCATTGCATGTTTTTATCTTCTAATGCACTCAGAAGCTGTTCCTGATCAATTCAGGAAGAAAATTTGTTTCGAAACAAAAAAAATTTAGTTGGGCCCATAAGGGGACCCGACCTGTGACACACAATATGAGGATAGCGTATCAGTAAAGAGGTGGTACTGAAGGGATTTATAATGGCTATAGGACTATCATGGAAAAGGAATAGTAAGTAAGAGCTAGGGCTTTTATGTGTAGATAAAGTTAAAATTTCCATGTAGGGGACAAAATGTTATATACATATACTGTGTAGGCCTCATTAGGGAAAGAGGTATATTGATAGGTGAGTCTTATCTTGCTTGTGTGATGAATTGGCTCTCCACATTCAAGATTTGCAAAATACTTGGTTCAGTTAAGGAACATCAAACAAATGAGAATAGAAAGGTTCATCATCTGGATATTCAATCTAATAAGGCCATTATATTAACTGTATATAATTAGCATGCTCTTGTCCTCCTTGCCATTTAAAACTATTCCTTATGGGGAGTGCACTAGGCAGTTTTTCAACATAAAAAATTAGTTGGTGGAAATCCTAAAAGGTACTCAAAGAATGGATGCGTTGAGAGGCTTTTAGAAGCTTTTGACAAATGCAATTAGCATATTTTCTGTGCACCCAAAGAGTGGAGATTTTTCAAATATCTTGTGTCTACCTGGCGTTGGAGCTAAAGGCATGGATGACCACCAAGGAAAAGTTGATTTTTTGAGGAGCTTTCAAGAAGCTTCAAGCGAATGTAATTGGAAGGTGTAAGGCCAAGCCCCACAATCTCTGTCATCATTCCTTTGGTCCATGTAAGAAAATTAGCCAAAGAGGATGGAGTACGCACAAAACAAAGTGATCTATTCAAAAGCCTTTTGAAACATTCCATTGAATGCAATGAGGGCAGTGCATATATGCACAAAATAGTTTTTTTGAAAAGAGTTCATAAACTCTCAATCAAATGCTTTTGGAAAAACACGTTGGTAGTTGAGAGGGAATGCCACTGAACACAGTCATCACAAATGGAGAGGAAGGTGCCCAGTATAAGCAAAAAACTCAAAAATTCCCCGTGTATTGAGTGAAGGGAGGAATTTGAAGGTGGGTGCGTGCCAAGAGGTGTTCACAGACATTTCTCAATGTGCAAATAAATGTGCATAAAATAAGTTACCATACGCTGGAGGTACTATGAGTAGAGAGAATATGCAAAATGTTGTGCTGAAAAGGCCATGGAAACATTTTGAATAAATGTAGTCACTAGCTGGAGATGGTAACCAATGACTGAAATATGAGCCCTAGAGGAGAATACTGCACCTAGCATGCACATAAAATTATTTGGTGAGAAGGCATTAGAAACCTCCAATCCAACGCACTTGGCAGCTACAAAAGCGGTGCCCAAAACCTTTTCCTCCTACTCGTGCCATATTGAAAGGATCTTAGAAAATCCTTAACAAATGAAATTGCTTTAATGAAGCACAAGGTGCATTTATTATTTCCTTTTGTTCATAGGATAGTGTAATTGCTTCAACATATGTGACAGGAATACTATGTTTCATGTGGATTTATAAGAAGAGTTATCAGATAAAACTTTAGTGGCCTGGTTTTCATAATGTGATAACATTTGTAAGGATCTTCATAACATTTTCAACACTATAGGATCAATGCTAGTTATATGACTCCATAGCCCATTTTCTGGCATTGGTCAAGTATTATACTTCTGTTGTTTTCAGCTTGGTCCTCAATCTTCAAAATTAAAAACCATTTTAAATCCCTGTGTGTTATAATCTTGTGGTTATCTCATGCTCCAAGTAGTTGATATTACTAATGAAAAGCCAATTCTATTCAGTATTATCCTATTATGTTGAGCTATTAAATGAGATTATATGTTGAGCAATATTCTATTATGTATGTGTTTCAATTTGTTGATATTGCTAAAGGGACCACCCTCTCGGGTCTTGCAGAGCCTGAAGTGTAGGAGGCTTTTTAAAGTCCTTGTCAGTTGGTCCAAGTCCTCCGAGCTGCCCTTGATTGGAATTGGAAATTCCATAGGTAGATTAGGAGACAAACCTGGTTTACAGGAAAAAACACCAACAGAACCCCCAAGAGAAAAGATAATAAGAGAAGAAAAGAAACCAAAAGAGAAGGGGGACCCATTTTGTTCCAAATCAAAATGGGGTGGTTATGTAGGGCATAACATGTGCATGAAAGCATGGGGGAAACATAGTTCGAAAAGGTCAAAAAAATCGAGATGACAAGATGAGATCTAAATGAAGACCGACATGATGAAGGAACCTAGATGGAAGTGAATTATGAGAACGATGACAAGGACTAATGACACAATCTTAGATTAGGATAGAAGCTCAGGATAAAAGATAGCAGATGAAGCTCGTCAAATGCTCAACCAAAATATACCAAGTGATAGGATGGTGGATGCAAATGGAGGGACATGATCGAGAGGATGATGGGATATGAAATCAAGATGGGTGGAAGCATAAAGTAACTAGGATGCAAGGTAGATAATGATTAAGCCCTGTATGAATGGTGCCTATGACTAGGTTTTCACCAAAAATAATTATCGAAGGCACCACCAAGGGTGGTTTTCACCATAGGATAAATTATTTCTCTTTACTATTTTTTATTTTTCTAATTTTTTTTAAAAAAAATTGTACTTTTTACTTTTTTTGTATTTTTTTATATTTTTGCAAAATAGGATACCCCAGCTGACTTAAGTGTAGAACCTTTTTAGGTGCATGATGTTAATGGGCTCCTCCAGGGGATCTTCTTTAGGTGTGGCAAGTTTGTATGCCCCTGATCCATATTTTTTTGTGATGACATAAGGACTCAACAAATTTGCTTCAAATTTCCCGTTCTTATCTCGGTCCTACTGAGTGTGATGATTCTCCTTAAGTACTAAATAACCAATGTTAAATTGGCAAGGATGAACCTTCTTGTTGTAGCTTCTTTTCAGATGATTTTTATATGCTTGAAGATGGTCATATGCTTTGATCTGTCTTTCATCTAGGAGTTCTAGTTGGATGAGTCTTCCAATCTGAGCATCTTCATCACTGATAAGATTCTTCAAGGAGTTTCTCAGTGAAGGGATTTCTACCTCAATCAGCAAGATAACATTGACACCATAAATGAGAGAGTATAGAGTGGCACCAGTAGGGGTGCAGTATGCCCAAAGGGCGGGATGGATGTGAAGGTGCCAATATTGACTAGTATTGTTGACCACCTTTTTAAGGATCTTGATCAAAGTTTTGTTGGTGGCTTCCACTTGACCATTACCTTGGGGCTAATAGGGTGTAGACCAATGATGTTGGATGTGGAAGGTTTCACAAAAGTGTATAATGGCTTGGTTCTTGAATGGTTTTTCATTATTAGAAATGATAGTGGATGAGATTCCATATCTACAGAGAATATGGAAAAGGATAAACTTAGAAATCTGAGTACTTGCAATTTGTGAGAGTGGCATAGCTTCCACCCACTTGGTGAGTACTCAGTGGTAGTGATGATAAAGGTATGGCCACTAGAGGATGGGGGATATATCTTGCCGATTAAGTCAAAATCCCACTGAGAAAAGGGCCAAGGTGCTATAAGAAGCTGTAAATCCTATGCAAGAGCGTGTATCAAATCTGTGTGTTGTTGACAGTGTAGGCACTTCTTTATGAACTCACAAGAATCATGTTCCAGTGTAGGATAGTAGCATCCCACTCAGAGAATTCTCTTAGCTAGGGCAATGCCATTTGAATGGGCCCCACATACACCACTATGTACTTCCGCTAATGTGGAGCAAGCTTCGGTCTCATTAAGACATCTAAGGAGGGTTCCATCATACCCACAATGATAAAGTGTATCACCTATGATGGTATAACAAGATGTTCATTGGATGAAATATTTTTGTTGGTTGCGTGTAAGATCGGGATGTAAGTTTTTGTCATGTAGGTAGGTATAAATATCATGGTACCATCATGATGTAGGACCTACAATGTCACACACCATCTCACTTTCATGGATATCATAAGTAGGGATTAAGAGTTGTTCAATGAGGAACTCACACTCTGTTCGATCTTTAGGCATGTCAATTAGAGAACCAATGGTAGCTAGCACATCCACTACTTTGTTCTGCACTCTTGGAATCTGGTCAAACTAGATGGATATGAAATACCTTTTGAAGTCATCTACTATGCTTTTATAAGGTAACAACTTATCATATTTTGTTAGAAACTCATCGTTGACCTGTTTGATGATTAACTGGGAATCACCAAAGACTCTTAGGTGAGTGATATGCCATTGGATTGCAATTCTGAGGCCAGTAAGAAGAGCTTCATATTCAGCTATGTTGTTTGTGCATGGAAAAGCCAACCTAAATGACTTTGGTATATAATCACCTTAGGGGGTGATGAGCAAGATTGCTGCCCCTGATCCATTGTGTGTGTATGACCCATCAAAGTACAGTGTCCATATGGCTACTTCTGTTACTGTGAAGACCCCTCATCAGAAAATTTTGTCACTAGAGGATAGGGATCTACTAGGGGAGAATCTGCCAACTAATTCACTATCACTTATCCTTTAATAGGTTTTTGATCCACATATTCTATATCAAATTTTCTTAACAACATGACCCACTTAGCCATCTGACCAGTTAGAGTTGTCCTGGATAATAGATATTTGTGTGGATTGACCATGGAGAAGAGCTTCACTGGGTGACTAAGCATATAGTGTAAGATTTTTTGCGAACTGAAGACCATGGCTAGGCAAGCTTTTTCCATCAGAGAATAGTTGAGCTCATAGCCAACTAGATTCTAGCTGATGTAATAGATTTCTATTTCTTTTGATGACTCGTCATGTTGTGCCAACAATGCCTCCAATGCCACTGAAGTAGTAGAAATATACAGCAAGAGTAATTTACCTAGAATTGGAGGCATAAGGATGGGTGGGTGAGCTAAGTACTCTTTGATCGTGTCAAAGCTGAGCTGAAACTTTTGATTCCACTTAAAAGTGGTATCCTTTTTTAGGAGATGAGTGAATGACTGGAATTTGTTGGCTAATTGAGCTATGAACCACTAGATGGATTGTAACTTACATTGTAGGCTCCTTAACTATTTGAGATTGCGTGATGGAGGCATATCCATGATTTCCTTGAATTTTGTTGGATCGACCTCTATGCCTCTTTTGGAGATGATGAAACCTAGTAGTTTTCCTAACATGAACCCAAAGACACATTTCTTTGGATTTAGCCGTAGCTTATAATGTTCTAGACGCTCAAATATCTTCTTAAGAACTATCAGGTGCTCTTCCATTATTCTTGATTTCCCCAACAGGTCATTGACATAATCTTCCATTATAATATGAATGAGGTCATGGAAGATGACGGTCAGGGCTCGTTGGTAGGTTTCCCCCACATTTTTGAGGCCGAAGGGCACGACATTGTAATAGAATGTGCCCCAAGGTGTAGTGAAGGATGTTTTATGTTGGTCCTCAGGCGGAATTCTAATCTAATTGTATCTAGAGAAGCTATCCATGAGGTAAAGCATCTCGTGCCTTGCAGTTAAGTCCACCAACAAGTCGATGTTTGGAAAAGGGAAATCATCTTTGGGACAAGCTTTGTTGAGGCATCAAAAATTTGTGCAAATCCTGATATTACCATTTGGTTTGGCGACTGGCACTATGTTTGAGATCCAATTGGAATAGTCAATGGGTCTTGTGAATCCAACCTCCAATAACTTCTCCAACTCTTTCTTGACCAATACAGCCACTTGGGGCTGCATTTTTTAGAGCTTTTGCTTGACATTTTTAACATCTGGATGTACATCCAAGTGATGTACTACTAGAGAAGGATCAAGGCCTGACATATCTTAATATGTTCATGTGAAATTGATGATTCCTTCTTTGAGAAGCTTGGTGATGTTAGAGTATTCTTCCTTTGATAGTGCTTTGGCTACATATATGATTTTAGGTTCCTCTTGAGTTCCCAAATTTATCTCTTGCATTTCCTCAATCAAGATGGATGATCATTCAGATAACTAAGTTTCTACAAGGGGAAGATGAATATCACCATCTGCTAGTGCCTCATCAAGGTTTTTGCCATCAGATACACCCTTTGGTTTTACTTTTTCCAAGTCAAGAAGCACCTCGGGGAGGTTTTCACTAGGTGACCCTTTTTTATTTTTTTACTTTGTACTTTTGAGGTTAGTGTGTTCATCTTCCCCCAATCCCATGAGATGTACATACATATCCACTGAGGGAAAAGTGTTGATAGGTGCACTACCATGTAGGTCCTAGTCTATGAGTTTAGGACGTTGAAGGGATAGGCTAATGGTGCAAATAGATAAGCATTCAAACATGGAAGAAAGGTCAGTGTGATCTACATCATCGTACATGTGTTTGATAGATTCCTCCTCTGGTATGTCTTCAAGGAGACTGTTGCTCTCACTGACATTGTTAGAGGCACTAGATGATGCCATAGGAACCTTTTGTTTGGTGTCATAGCCCAAGCCTAGATTTCTTTGGATGCACAAAAGTGTCTATTGGTTGTCGTCTTCCTTTCTCTTCTACATGAAGGCCTCCCCCCTGATAATTGTGTTTTTTGGAAAACTTAGAGAGCCAAGGATAGGTCTCTTGGAAATATTATTTCAAGGGGGGAGAGGGTTTAGGTTCCTCACGACATACCCATTGGCTAATGTCATCTTCTAGTGTGTCTTATCTTAACCTAGGAGAGCGAAATGTACTGGATCCCACATTCTTGGAGCTGAAGGTGATCATCTTCTCATTTTCCTTCAGTGCTAACTGAAAAGGTTGGCCATATGTGTGTGGTGAGGGTGGCATAGTTTCCATGTTCAAAGTTGTATGCATTTCATATTCACCACACCCCTTGTCAATGATCTGGACTTTGATTAGGGTGGAATCATATGTGGATGATGGAGTGGATGATGTGGTGGCTAATGCATTGGTAGATGAGCGGGATGATGAATTCTATGGTGGTCCCTTTTACCTCCAAGGTAGTAGTGGGAATGGGAAAAAAAAGCTTCTAATGTGTGGCAATATTCAAATGGTTGAGGATCTGTGTGTATGGTAACTTCTACCCCATTGAATGGGAATTTCAGACATTGGTTGTATGTGGATGGAATGATTTGCATAGCATGGATCCATGGACGATCAAGGAGGAGGTTATAGGGGAGTTCTAGATCAAGGAAATGACAAGTAGTGCATTCTACGACTGGCCCAACCTAGATTGAAAGACAAATTGTCCCCTTAGAATCACACTCTACATTATCATACACCTTGATAGTGATGACTTGATTATTTAAATCAGTATGGGTGTATCCCACCTATTTTATGAATTTCAATGTGCAAGGATTCAGGGTAGAGCCATTATCTACCAAGTGTTGGATCTCAGTTGTGTTTATGGTTTGTCCTTGATGAAAAAATCTTTGATCCTTATGATTTATAATGGCACTTCTTTGATGTCTCTTGGCTATTACAGAAAGTTATTTGTTATGCTTTATTTTCATGGTGATGAGAATTCTGGTTCAAGTTATGAATGCTATCTCTTTGACTGACAGAGTTTGGAAGATGGTTTCTTTGTCAGGATGGTTATTTTTGCATATCATAGGTGTTGGTTGTTTCTCATTCGGGCTTACACATATCGGCATGAGTATGGCAGGGTCTCGCCGATCCACTTTGAAATTTCTGAGTTGCCTATCGGCAAGACATTTCAAATGTCCTGGCGATTGAATTTATCTTACAGGCTACTTTCGGCAAGACTTGTCTTTGGTTTCGGTGACAAAATGTGTTCTCTATCGGCATATGTTATACCGTCAGAAGAAGATCTTATCAATTTCCTTATGTCTCCCCGACCCACTTCAAAATGAGCTTATCAGCAAAGGAAATCATCCTCGGGGTAATGTCATAGTGAGTCTTTCTTGTCTTATCGACTAGTGCATGTGGAAGTCTATCGGCGAAAGTTGTGGCATCATTATATGGTCTTGGTGAATTCAATTTGTTACACTGACTAAAAAAATGAAGGTAGTCTCTTTGGTAAGAACTAGGGTTTTCGGCGAGAGGTATCGGTGAGTGACCTCCAGTATCGCCAATGGAACACAAAAGAACTTTGTCGGCATAGGATCTATCCTGTCTTAGCGATTCCGAGTGAATGAAGTTTTTCGGTATGATTCAAAATTTCTATGAAAGGTTTCACCGATATCATAATGTTACAATGACATCACACAAAGGATTTCTATCAAAGGCTCATCGGTGTGAGATTGATACTGTCTTGGTGATCTAGGGTGAGCTCGAGATGTTTCAGAAAAATAAGGCACAGTCTATATAGTGTCTCCCCGAATATGTATATTCTTGGCTACTTGGAAATGACAAGACATAGGTATTGAATTGTCATGGCGAAAATATGTATCAAGTGACTCTCAAAAAAATTTTATGAAGTCTTCAAGAGGTCTCTCTGATATTATTTTGTTACAGCGATAGTGAATAAAACTAAAGGGCATCTCGGTAAGAAGTTTCCTCATGTCTCAGGGAAAGAATAATATTCTAAGGAAGACCATCGGCATAGCATGTTGTATTCGATATATCTTCTCTCTGAATCTGGTGTGTCACAGTGAAAGCGAATTAAATGTCTGGCAATGTTAAAGTTGCCTTCGGCATAACGTGTCATTGATGGAAATAAAAAGGTTTAGGGAAAACATTTTGAGCTTATTCTTTTTGGCTGGGTATCGAACCCTAACCTGGCTGCCATCATGAGTGTTTGCATTTCTGTTGTTGCTGACTGTAATGGTTCTTACAGAGGTCTATGGAAGGTTTATTTGGTGCATTTCTAACTCGAAGCTTGACAGTGGATAATGCAGCCATGGGAGTTACAGATCTGTCTGGTATTTTTATTTATGCTTTTCATACTATGCATATTAGTTTAAAATCACCATTTTCTTTAACTGCTCTTTGCATCTCTATGACATATGATGTACTATCTTTCATACATTAGGTGTTATGATTCTCTGTGGTGGGTAGTTGTTCTTTTTATGCAGAGAAATGATCTCACATGTTTCATATTTGTTGAGAATGGCTCTTAGCTGGGTTGGTTGTTCTGCCGTTACTCCTGAAGACAGTTACCTATCTGGAATGTAAATCAAGATGTATATATAGATGTATAAAATTTAGTTTTCTGTTCGACTGTTGATGTAATTCTGAGACTATCATTCCTTGGCTGTATAAAAATATATGGATAAAACTCTGCAATAAAATATGTATAATAAGATGCAAAGATTGTGAGTTTCTTCTCTATGAGGTATTTTAGGGATTCAGTTATTGAATCTTTAAGGTATTTTGTAGATGAGAAAATAGAGAGATAAGTGTTTAACTAAAAATAGAGAAACCCTCTAAATCATTATTATTGTTCAAAACATAATTTGAGGGGTTGGTACTCTTTGAGATAGATATCTCTAAATGAGGGGTTCGTGCTCCTTGAGTGGGTGCTCAAAAATCAGCCTATAAGGCATTGTGAACAGTTGATTATAAGATTAAGCCAGGAAGGCATTTTAGGGAGTGGTTTTTATACCCCAAGAGGGTTTTCCACTCGGAAAAATATTGTGCCTCTTTGTTCTTCTATGTTCTTTTTGTTTTACTATGTTGTTGTTTTTGTTCACTGTTGAGTTATTACTTTTCTCAATTCTGTTTATGAATGATTACATTCAACTCATGAATGCATTAATTAGAGTAATATTGAGAACAAATCAGTGATATATTTTGAATATTTGGAAAATTGGTCAAATCTATTAAGACACTTCAATTCACCCCCCCTTCTTAGTGTCATTTTAACTCCAACAATTGGTATCAGAGCATAGGGTCCTATGTTTGGTTTAATTACCTTGGATTGATCTTGGTCTTGGAGTTTGTTTTTAATGGCACATTCTCAAGAAGGTGCCTCTGTAACTAGAGCTTCGTTATTTGATGGAACAAATTATGTGTTCCAGAGAATAAGAATGGAAGCTTTTCTTGTTTCTTTTGATGTTGATGTTTGGAGCATTGTTTTAGAAGATTACAATGTACCAGCCACTATTCCCACTGATGCTGTTGAGAAAAAGAAGTATGAAACAAATGCCAAAGCTAAACATTCCATCTTGTGTGGATTAACTAAAGATGTGTTCGTTAAAGTCATGCATTGCAAATCTGCTCATGGAATCTGGGAAAAACTTGAAACTATATATCAAGGGAATGAGAAAGTCAAATTGTCAAAAATCATTACCCTCAAACATCAGTTTGAGGAGTTGAAAATGAAGGATGATGAGAAATTAGTTGAATATTTCCTAAGAGTTGATGAATTTTTCAATGGAATGAAAGGTCTAGGTCAAGAGGTTAATGAATTTGATGTGGTCACAAAAGTTGTTAGGTCCTTACCATCTAAATTTGAATATAAGATTTCAGCCCTAGAAGAAAAGAAACACTTTGATAAGCTTACCTTAGATAGCCTGGAAGGAATACTTACTACCTATGAAATGAGAACTAGCAAAAACAATTCAATAGGAAAAGAAACTGTCTTTAACTCTGAAAAGAAATAAAAAGTCGATTTCAATGAATCAGAATTGTCTGATTCTAAAGAATCTCATTTTCTTAGAAGATTTAAAAAGGGATCAAGAAAATATAAGGGAAAACTTCCCTTTAAATGTTTTAACTATGGTAAAATAGGTCACTTTATTGCAAAGTGTCCCTATGATGATCAAATCTATGACAACGAGACAACTGAAATACAACCTAAGAAGAAGGCTTTCAAACCTAAACGAAACTTCCATTCTAAAAAGAAGAAAAGTATGTTTAGTAAGAATGAATCTGATATTGAGTCTGAAGACTCATCAGCTGATGAAGTTGAAAATTTGTTCATGACTTAAATTACTTAGCAAAATGATTCTAACACCATTGACACTGAAGAAGGTGAAGTAGATCTTGAAAGTGAGCTGAAATGTGCTCTTCAAGAGGTCAGAAAACTCAAAAAACAAGTTCTTACTCAAGAACATAAACCAGATCAAGAATTGATCTCTCTGAAAACTCAGCTTGAAGAAGCTAAAAGAACTGAAGTCTGTCTTAGAGAGACTGTAAGCTACAAAGATCATGAAATTCAAAAACTGGAACAAGAAGTAGTCCTTCTTAGGAAGGAAATTGAAAAATATGAAAACACTCTAAAACTGAATGAGATGCTTAGCAAACAAAAGGTGTATAAAGATAAATTTGGTGTTGGTTTTGAAAAGGGTGAATGCTCAACTGACAAAGCAAAACAAAACCCCTCTTCTAAAGTCAAAAATTTAGGTTCAAATCACTCAGAATCTAGTAAGGATCATGCTAAGTTTTTTAAAAGTAATAGACCTTCATACAATGTCAACTCTTTTTTTTTATGGTTATTGTTTTTTCTGCAACAAATTTGGTCATAAGGTGAGCACTTGTAGGCTTATGAATTCTAGAATACCTAGGTTTGGTCTTAGGAAACACTATGGTTTTGTTAGACAGATCAGATGTTTTAAATTCAATACTTTAGGACATTCTGTCAAACAGTACAGAACTGATCTGCAATCTAAACAACAAAAAATTAAAAAGGTTTGGAAACCTATGACTGTCAACAACATTGAATAGACTATGTTGGTTCAAACTAATTTTCATTCCAATAAAAAGGAATTATGGGTCCTGGACAGTGGATGTTCTAACCATATGACTGGCGATAAGGACAAGTTTATAAAACTTGAAGATTATGTAGGTGGATATGTCAAGTTTGCTGATAACTCTGGTATTCAAATTAAAGGTAGAGGTTCACTTCTTCTGAATGAAGACACTCCTATCTATAATTTTTACTATGTGGAAGGTCTCAAGCACAATCTTCTAAGTGTTAGTCAAATTTGTGATAGTGGTTATCATGTTCTTTTTAATTCGCAGGGATGTGAGATTAAGAACAAGCTTGGAAAGGTTGTTGCAGTTGGAAGGAGGACAAAAAGAAATGTGTACAATCTCCTTGACTCATCTTACAATGACAATATTCAAGGTACTGTCTAATGGGCCAAATTGAAGAGAGCTGGTTATGGCATAAAATATTAGGAGACATAAACTTTGAAAATCTGGTTAGAATTAGTAAGAATCAGAATGTTAGAGGTTTACCAATTCTTAACAAGCCAGAAAATTCTGTGTGCAAAGAATGCTTAAGTGGTAAACAAACTAAAATCAGACTTGGGAGTTAGTCCCAAGACCAGATGACAAAAATGTCATTGGAGGCAAATGGATATACAGAAACAAATTTCGCAATAAAGCAATATTTGTTTGCAAAGGCTATGCTCAACAAGAAGGTATTGATTTTGGTGAAACCTTTGCACCTGTTGCTAAACTAGAATCTATCCGAATATTCTTGGCTTATTATGTTTACAAAAACTTTACTATTTATCAAATGGATGTCAAAACTACTTTTTTGAATGGCTATTTAGATGAAGAGGTCTATGTTGAACAACCTAAAGGATTTATATGCAAAGATAATCCTAACCATGTTTACAGGTTGAAAAAGGCTCTCTATGGCTTAAAACAAGCACCTAGAGCTTGGTACTCTAGACTGGACAGTCACTTAATTTCTAATGGCTTTGTTAGAGGAGGTATAGATAGTAATCTTTATGTTAAAACTAAAGGTTTTTATATTTTGGTTGTTGAAATTTATGTTGACGATACTATCTTTGGTTGCAATAATGTCATTTTGAGTAAAAATTTCTCTCAGATAATGGAATCTGAGTTTGAAATGTCAATGTTAGGAGAATTAAACTTCTTTCTGGGTCTTCAAATCTCTCAATGTGAGAATGGAATATTTCTTTCTCAATCCAAATATGCTAGAGAGATGCTTAAGAAATTTTAGATGGATGAATGCCATCTAGTTAGCACTCCAATGGTTACTGGTTGCAAACTTACTAAGGTTGATGATTCTCCTGATTCAAATCAAACAGAATATAGATCAATGATTAGCAATCTCTTATATTTAATTGCCTCTAGACCCAACATTATATAGGTAGTTTGCACAGTTGCACGTTTTCAGGCATCACCTAAAGACTCTCATGTTACTGCTGTTAAATAGATCTTTAGATACATTCAGGGCACTCTTGATTATGGTCTTTGGTATCCTAGGAGCAATGATTTCTCTTTGATTGCTTATACTGATGTTGACTGGGCTGGTTGTTTGGATGATAGGAAAAGCACCAGTGGTGCTGCATTCTTTCTTGGTGATCGTTTAGTGGCATGGAACAACAAGAAACAAGTATTTGTTTCTCTCTCTATTGTTGAAGCAAAATACATTGCTGTCACTTCATGCTGTACTCAAGTTCTGTGGATGAATCAGACTCTTTTAGATATGGGTATTGACGTTTCTAAACCTATTTCCATTCTTTGTGACAACACTAGTGTGATAAATATTTCAAAAAATCTTGTTATGCACTCTAGAATGAAATATATTGCTATTAAGTTTCATTTTCTTCAAGAAAAGGTTTTGGCTAATGAAGTCTGCTTACAGTTTGTTGGATCTCAAGATCAGGTGGCTGACATTTTCACTAAGCCCTTAGCAAAAGAGCTATTTGAAAGGCTAAGACTTTGATTGGGAGTTATCTCTCAATCATTACTTCATTGAATCTCCAAGCTATTGCTTAGGGGGAGCATGTTATATGTTTTGATTCACTTACAACTCTCCTACAATTTTGGTTGCTTCACTACTACTCTCTTTTTTTTGCAGTTGTTTCTCATGATATTTTGGTTGGCTTCTCAGTTGTGTTTCATGGAAATGCACATTCTTCTCTTCTATTCTTTGTCATTGAGGAAAAAAGGGAGAGAGTCATTTGTGTTTTGCCATCAAGGACAAAGGGGGAGTTTGTTGGATCTCAGTTGTGTTTATGGTTTGTCCTTGATGAAAAAATCTCTGATCCTTATGATTTATAATGGCACTTCTTTGATGTCTCTTGGCTATTACAGAAAGCTATTTGTTATGCTTTATTTTCATGGTGATGAGAATTCGGGTTCAAGTTATGAATGCTATCTCTTTGACTAATAGAGTTTGGAAGATGGTTTCTTTGTTAGGATGGTTCTTTTTGCATATCACAAGTGTTGGTTGTTTCTCATTCGGGCTTACACATATCGGCATGAGTATGGCAGGGTCTTCGTGATCCACTTTGAAATGTCTGAGTTGCCTATTGGCAAGACATTTTAGATGTCATGCTAATTGAATTTATCTTACAGGCTGCTTTCGACATGACTTGTCTTTGGTTTCAGCGATAGAATGTGTTCTCTATCAGCATATGTTATATTGTCGGAATAAGGTCTTATCAATTTCCTTATGTCTCCCTGACCCACTTCAGAATGAGCTTATCGGAAAAGGAAATCATCCTCCAGTTAATGTCATAGTGAGTCTTTCTTGTCTTATCGACTACTGCATGTGGAAGTCTATCAGTGAAAGTTGTGACATTGTTATATGGTTTTGGCGAATTTGATTTGTTACACTAACCGAAAACATGAAGGTAGTCTCTTCGGCAAGAGCTAGGGTTTTCGACGAGAGGTCTTAGCAAGTGACCTCTGGTCTCGCCGATGGAACACAAAAGAACTCTGTCGGAATAGGATCTATCCTGTCTTAGTGACTCCGAGTGAATGAAGTTTTTCGGTATGACTCAAACTTTCTACAAAAGGTCTCACCGATATCATAATGTTATAGTGACATCACACAAAGGATTTCTATCAAAGGCTCATCAGTGTGAGATTGATACTGTCTTGGCGATCTAGGGTGAGCTCAAGATTTTCAGAAAAACAAGGGGCAGTCTATATAGTGTCTCCTTGACTATGTATAGTCTTGGCGACTTGGAAATGACAAAGGCCTTTGGCATAGATATTGAATTGTCATGGCGACAATATGTATCAAGTGACTCTCGGAAAAACTTTATGAAGTCTTCAAGAGGTCTCTCTGATATCATTTTGTTAGAGCGATAGTGAACAAAACTAAAGGGCATCTCAGTAAGAAGTTTCCTCATGTCTCAGCGAAACAATAATATTCTAAGGAAGACCATCGGCGTAGCATGTTGTATTTGATATATCTTATCTTCGAATCTGGTGTGTCACAACAAAAGTGAATTGAATGTCTGGAAAAATTAAAGTTTCCTTCGCCGTAACGTGTCATCGATGGAAATAAAAATGTTTAGGGAAAACATTTTGAGCTTATTCTTTTTGGCTGGGTATCGAACCCTAGCCTGGCCGCCATCATGAGTGTTTGTGTTTTTGTTGTTGCTGACTATAACGGTTCTTATAGAGGTCTATGGAAGGTTTATTTGGTGCATTTCTGACTGGAAGCTCGATAGTGGATAATGGAGCCATGGGAGTTACAGATTTGTCTGGTATTTTTATTTATGCATTTCATACTACGCATATTAGTTTAAAATCAACATTTTCTTTAACTGCTCTCTACATCTCTATGACATATGATGTATTGTCTTTCATACATTAGATGTTATGATTCTCTGTGGTGGGAAGTTGTGCATTTTAGGCAGAGAAATGATCTCACATGTTTTAGATTTGTTGAGAACGGCTCTTAGCTGGGTTGGTTGTTCTATTGTTACTCCTAAAGACAGTTACCTATCTGGCATGTAAATCAAGATGTATATATAGAAGCAAAAAACTTAGTTTTCTATTTGACTGTTGATGTAATTCTGAGACTATCATTCCTTGGCTATATAAAAATATATGGATAAAACTATGCAATAAAATCTATATAATAAGATGCATAGATTGTGAGTTTCTTCTCTATGAGGTATTTTAGGGATTCAGTTATTGAATCTTTAAGGTATTCTGTAGATGATAAAATTGAGAGATAAGTGTTTAACTGAAAATAGAGAAACCCTTTGAATCATTATTATTGTTCAAAACATAATTTGAGGGGTTGGTACTCCTTGAGATAGATATCTCTAAATGAGGGGTTCGTGCTCCTTGAGTGGGTGCTAAAAAATTAGCCTATAAGGCATTGTGAACAGTTGATTATAAGATTAAGCCAGGAAGGAATTTTAGGGAGTGGTTTTTATACCCTAGGAGGGTTTTCCACTCAGCAAAATATTGTGCCTCTTTGTTCTTCTGTGTTCTTTCTGTTTTACTATTTTATTGTTCTTTCTGTTCATTGTTGAGTTATTACTTTTCTCAATTCTGTTTATGAATGATTACATTCAACTCATGAATGCATTAATTAGAGTAATATTGAGAACAAATCAATTATATGTTTTGAATATTTGGAAAATTGGTCAAATTTGTTAAGACACTAATTCACCCCCCCTCTCAGTGTCATTTTAACTCCAACACCAAGACCCTTTTTACTTTGTGATAGTTTACAAGGACCTCTAGATGGAGAGGACGGTTATGGTTAGAATAAATGTAGGGCATTTTTTTTGGCTAAAACCTAATTGAGAGGTTGTTGAGAGGTGTCCTACCAATGCTTGAAATTTCATAAGGTCTATGTCATTAGGAACTTGGGTGTCCTCTAAGGCCTTAGTTAGGATTCCTAGTGTACTAGAGAAGACTTGAGAAAATCCATAATAGATATTTGGGTTGGGGTATTTCTTAGATGATCAAGAAGGTTGTATTGAGAACTTACAAGTGCTGGATCGGTGGATGCGAAGGCTCCAAGGGCTATGATACGGGTTCGGTGGGTTGTAACAACACATTGTGGATCTTTTCCTTTTACGCGTATCATAGATACATGTGGTTATGATTGTTCGATGTGCATGGAAATTCCTTGATAATTAAATGGCACATTTTTGTAACTAATGTTGTTGGTGTTGTTATTTTGATCATTATTGTTACTAGACCCTGGGTTGGTGTTTAACGTGCTAGGGCCTTGGTTGTACTTAGGGAAAGCATTCTGATATATCTGTAATTGAGAATTGGACAAGGGTGTCATGTTAGCATCTACATGTATATCATGTTGATCTATGAGATCCTAGATGTACGTTTTCAAACCTTGACACTTAATCAATGAATGACCTTTAATCTTATGGAACTCACAATACTCATCTTTGTACCAGGTTAGTTTGGGCTCAGATTCGTTAAGAGGCTTGGTTATAGGATATGTGATCGGGTAGTTAGCATTAAGGAGCCTATTAAACATGACACTTAGGGGTTGTCCTAGTAGAGTAAATTGATATTTGTTACCCCATTGATTGTTCTAATTAGATTTTTGGGGTGGATGAGGTGCCCCTTGTGGCATAGATATAGCATTAGGCATTGACTATTGACGAGGGGGATATTGTGGCTTTTGGGAAGCATTTTCCACTTGGACATGTTTGGTGTCAGTGAAACCATCATTGAAAAGTGTTTTTGTTCTTGTTCCAATAATGAGGCTTATGGCCAGATGATTTCTCTTTATCAGAGTTAAAGATTTTGACTAACCCTTTTGTAATAAGTTCCCTTTCAAGGATAGGAACTTTCTCCACTATTTCTGCGAAGGTTGTGACATAGTGAAGTCTAAAATTATGGGCCATATCCGGATGAGAGTTTTCAATAAATAGGGTGACCATGTCCTTTTCCCATAATAGGGATTTCATCTGACTTGCTAAAGCTCGCCATATTTGAAGATAGCTTACAAAGGTTTTTCCCTCACGCTACTTTTCCTTCAGGAGATCTAATGTATCGATATCCTTCTCCAGATTAAAGGAGAAGTGGGAGACAAACTCTTCTGAAAGTTGTGCAAAGGACTTGATAGATCCCTTCTCAAGACCTATAAACCAATCAAGGGCTATCCCCTGCAAAATCCTTGGAAACAATCTCATGAGGTAATTGTCATTATGCATGACTTCTTAACAGTTGGCATAGAACTCCTGAAGGTGAGCCTTGGGGTCTTTTGTTCCTTTGTATTTATCAAATTTTGGCACCTCAAAATGCTTCGAGAAAGAAACCAATGAAATAAAAGGATCAAACGGATAGGGACAAATATCTTCAAAATTAAATGATTATTTGTTAGTCCATGCTTGCAAGTCCTTTAACTCAACTTTGACTTCTTCTAGATCATTATTGATAGGCGTTGCGGGAGTCAAATTAGATGGATTAAGTTGATTATATGGAGGATACTGTTGATATGATGAGGATGGTGCAGAAGCAGCTTGATCATCAGTTGGTATAGGTGTATATCGAGGCGTTTGCTGGTATTGATTGGCGTATGTGGATTGTGGTTGCAAATTGATGTAAGGCAGATAAGAGGATGACAAATTTTTATAGTAAGAGGTGGAAGTTATTTGTTGATAGGGTGGTTGTTGTTGATAATATGAAATGGATGGAGTACCCTGCTGATATTGTGTAGGAACTTGGTAGTACGATAACATGGCAACTCCTTGTTGGTATGATGACGGTCATTGATAGTGTGGATGGAGCACCTTGTTGGTAAGGTGGTTGTTGCTGAGTGTAGGAAGTGGATGCAACCCCCTATTGATAAGGTGGCTATTGTTGAGTGTAATATAAATTGGATTGGTAATTGTATGCAATGTTGGGATTTTTTGTACATAGTATATGGAGGTGGTTGCAGATTAGACAGTTGTTGGTAAGGATTCATGTGTGATTGTGGAGGTTTGTTGTAAAGTGGTGGTTGAGTCTGTGGTGGGTTCTGAGAGGCCATATGGAGATTTGGATTAGGATTGGATGTAGTAGCATAGGCAGTATATGTGCTTGATGGATGGTAGAGGTATTATGTGAGGGGATTCCATTGTGTTTGCATGGGAATGTGCGTATGCTAGGGTGGTTTTTGTTGTTGTTGTGGTAGCTAATAAAGTGGGCGAGATGGGATATGTTGCTATTATGGGATCGTTGCAGAGGCACTATGGGGCGGTTGTGGAGGATGCGATGCACTTTGCATCACTTGATGTGGGGGTTGTATAGGAATGATAGTGTGATGCTGCGAAATCAAAACATTTTGTTGTGGGATTGTAACATTTTGATACAGAGATTGCTAATGGGGTGGTAGAGATGAGACATCAATGGTAGCGGTATGTTGTGGCCGTGCTTGCAAGGGGATAATAGTGTGTTGCGGTTGTGCTTGCAACATAGTGGAGTGATAAGGATTAACATGAGGCTATTGGAATGAATGGATGTTACCTTGAGGTGGCGGTGGTAGATTGCCAGCAGGTGCAAGCCTTGGAGGTGGCATCAATGCAAGAACAATATTTTCCCCAATGTTGATGGATGGTTGACTAGGTGGACCCTGTTGGATAGGCATGCATGGTGGTGGAATATTCTGTGGCATTCCATAGGCACAGGGATCCTTAGGATTAGGTTGCATTTTGAAGGCCGAGGATGGGAGGTGAGGGTAGCTTGTAACTTGATGTATCACGAAATTTTCGAACCCAAGTAGATACTAATTTCTATAGGTGCACCTTCAGGGATATATGAATTTCTCAGAGCATTCTGGAAAGTTTACGGGTCTTGAGGTGCTAGAAGAGACTGAGTGTCGAGTATATTTTGACATATCAAAATCAGGTGGTGGTTTGGTTCCTTTTGATTAAAGTGGCGAGAATCTTATCCCCACACTCATTGAGGAGGTGATCCATCATTTGAATATTGACAGGATTGTTGAGGTATTTGTCAACCGTGACTTGAGGCTGATTGACCATGTTCTTGTCACCAGGTGGTGAAGTGTTTTGAACGTTAGTATTGGACTATGACGAGGCACCATTATTGGGATCTTGAGGGATATTTGCACCGTTGTTAGGATCCTGGGGGACATCTGGTTGGGAACCCTATTTTTGATGTTTTGCCATTTTCTTTTTTGCTTGTGATCAAGTCTGAACAGGCATGAAAATGTGAAACTACCACTAATACATTTGACTACAAAATACGACGAAACTATCCGAAAAAAATGTAAAATTTGATGTTCGTCGGGTGCTTGTAAAATTTGATGTGTAATTTTTGATTTTTTTGAAAGATTATCCCCGATGTTCATTGAAATTTCAATGAACCCTGGGTTCGTCGAAATGTGGGCTATTATTTTCATCGAATTTTTGACAAACATGTAAAATTAAAAAAAAATCAAATTGTGGCCGACATAAAGAAAAGTGAGTTCAGGCCTGACTTATTGCGACAGTGTTTTGCTCTACTTGAGACAGTATGTGGAGAACTAAGGATGATTTTCTTGGGAAAAATTAAAAAATCAAGAAGATATCACCGGGTTGAGGGTAGTCATTGTCTTTTTGCAGAATTCAGTTGTGAAGTCAGATTTGTAGTTCCAGGTTTGAAAATCATATTTTAAAGCAACATCTCATCAGATTTCATTTTTAGAGGTTAAGGGTTTTGAGAATTTCATGTCCATATTTTGTTGTGTGGAATCACCATAAGATCACAACAGGAACATATTCTTGTGACTGTAATTATGTGATCCATAACTCTATTGGTCATGTGGCACAGTTGTGCTATAACAAATACAGGATGCATTCATGTGTGACCCAAGTTTAATGTGGCTATGTTGTGATAGAAATGGAGGCACTCATATAATGTAGTTAATTCAGGTTGTATAATGTAGGTGTCAATCATCATTGGGTGCATTCAGGTTGTCTCAAGTTTAACAGGTTAGGATGTAATTATAGCATGATCGAAGAGTGATTACCTCTTGCTGCAATAAAGAGCCTATAACTCTGGTTGATATGCAGAGTGGTTGTGTTATATCAATTATGTAGTGCATTCAAGCACAACCCATGTTTAATGGGCTATTCTAGAGAGTGATCAAGATTTTCTAAACCTTATGAATGTTACTTGACATATATTTGCATAATCTAAAATTCCTTCAGAGGCTTTTGAAGTATCAATGTATCCTATATAGGGTTTAGAATGATTTCATTTAATTAAATAAATAAATGAATGTATTTCCCTGTAATTAGATAATGTGGAGATCTCCTAAATCTGCCCCAGCACACTATCCTCTTTGGCACTGTATTCATTACTCCAGCTACTAGGTTTTTGCATGTGACATCTTCAATATCTTCATGACAGTGGCTTTTAAATAGATCTCAGATTTGCTTTAATCCTTTTCATGGTAACCCTTGAGTTCCATAATCCACCTTCAATCTCTTCTAAGAACACTGTCTTAAGCTAGACTGCATAGTATGTATATAAAGCAAGTCCTTCATACCTGCCATTGTTCCAAACCACCACTCACTACCTTGCTGAAAATGTTGCCTCCATAAGCACAATAGCATGTTTTAAAATTATGGTTGCCAATGATTGACCATTAAGCTCACCACTTTCATCATAAAGATACAATAAAATTTTTGTCTTCAAACTCAAGGCATTATGGAAGATAACATTGTGAATTGTTTGTTGTGCACGATTCGATTTTCTTGCACATTTACTGCTTTTCCAACTTTCTTTAAGACTGGGTATCACACCCTCAGCTGCAATCTCAAATAGCTCACTCACTATCACTTGAAGATTCCTTTCATGAGCATCCTTCTATAAAATCAAACTATGCCCTATAGACTGCCTACTTACTATAGGGGACTCATTGTTTCATGGTATTGTAGTTCTTAAGATCCTTCAACCTTATTGACACTACTTCATAGTCCATAAGGTATTATTCACTATTCTCCCATCTTTGATGAGTCTCAAAACACTGCTCAAACATGCAATCCACTACCTCCATTATACAATATTAATGGCTAAGAAGAAACATTGAACCTATGATTACCACTGTTACTTCATTTGGACAGTCATTCCCTGATTACATTTGCCTTGTCTAACACTACCAAAGTATTTGAAAAACCCTTAAGGTTAGCAAGGGGGTAAGGAAACTCACTGTTAAAATCTCCACTTTACTATGCAAGGTTTGAGCTTTATTATCTTGTCACTGCTTAGCCTATTTTTTGACTGTCACATCTCAAGTGACTGTCATTCTTCTTACCGTAGATTGCATTTACAAATGTCAGTAAGCTACATAGTGTGCTTGTTATTGGCTAAAATCTTTAGATTGAAAGATTTTGTTATTACCTACATTGTCTCAATCTTTCTGGTATTGCAACCTCACTAATCCGCTATAGTTATTGTTTATGTTTCTACGAGGCCTAGGGTTTGTACCCTATTCATGCTCTTACCAATGCTTCTGTTGTTTTTTATTAGGGCTCTCTCAATGTTGAGGGCCCTAGGGATAAGCTCGTCATAAGAAGTGACACATTGCATCTTTAACTAAAAGGATAAATCCGTATTGACATTAGCAATGATGATTCTGACTCATTGCTCCATAGGAATGGGTCACTTGCTCTTACTAGCTCGCTACCTCCATTGTTGTAGGAATTATGTGATCAAGTTCAATATTCTGATTTTAGGAGTCTTAACAGTTGGAAATCATAGTAAAATCAGAATTTAATAAGTTTTGGAATTAGCATTGTAAAGTGTTTTTGGGGTCATTAACTTCAGACTATCTTCTCTTTTGCAGGGGTGGTTGCATGCCAAAATTTTTGGTGTAAAATATCAAATTATTAGACTATGTTACTTGTCTATGAATAAAAAGTATTAGAGTGTGAGTTTGATATTTTTTGAAGATTGAAATAGTCAAGCTTGGCAAAGAAAAATCATGTCAGATACTATTAGTCCAGAACAAAATGAAGAGACACTTGGTAGATTGTGGGCTAGATTGAAAAGAAAGGGTGATGGGAAATGTTATTGTCCTTGCAATAATTGCAAGGGCTTAAAGACGAGACGAATTTTAATCACAACAGCTGAGAAACATTGTAGGCAGCATGGTAACATTGAAGGGGGGCATGATTATCGTGCATTGGTAAGTTGTTCATTATATGTGTTTATATTGATTGAATTTGTAAATGTTTATATTGTTTTAACATTTTATATATATATATAATCACTTGATCATGATCATGGTTTATTTGTGTCTATCATTATTATAAAGGTGGGGCACCCTAGGGCAGATGATATGGATTATCAGGCCCAAGAATGTGGTTTTGCAAGTGGATGAACATGGAGCTATGAATATGAAGATGAAGTTAATGATCCTATGGAAGAAGATGATCATGTGCCAGAAAACACAGTTGAAGATGATGGTACAAATACATTGATCAATGACATATTTAGTGGCAGAGTTGATCATGATGATCAAGATGACTTTGATGATGTTCATGATTTACCTGTACTTGAGAAGGCCTACGAGCCCTTTATGAAGGCTCCCAAATAACTCTTCTCTCTATTGTATTGTTGTTGTTGGGCTTAAAGGGTTATGAATGCTTTATCAAACATGTAATCTCCACCAGGATGTTAAGGTATGTCATAAAATGTCATATTTTTTCATCTATTTTAATTGTTGTTAGTTCATCACTAGTAAATAAATGATGAAATATGTACCATTAATATTCTTTATATGAAAAAATTATTTTTTGTTGTAGATTGATTGGTGAATTTTGTTACCACCATCAAATATTTTACCTCCCTCATACCGAGATTTATCTGCCATTATGAAAGATATTCGAATGGAGTATCAAGCAATAGATGCATGTCCCAATGATCATATTATATATCATAAACAACAGGAATTTGCAACAGAATTCCTAGAATGTCATATTAGTAGATATCGAACAGATCAA
>VDFB02042470.1:0-26525 GCA_007258455.2 Sequoia sempervirens
CACCAATCTCTATATGTGGAGGTAGGAATACCAACACAAGGTTTGACTTAGGCAAGCCCCTATACAACACAACCTTTTCCCCCACTTTTTGTTGGCAAAACAAGGGCATCCAACTAAGAGTGAATCAATTATTACATAAATTTAAAATTTTCCTACTTAACTTAAGTCACTTATATTTGATGAATAAGAAATTAGCCAAAAGCAATTAACACATCAGAGAGACAAAAAAACCAAGATTTTTACGTGGAAACCCTGTTAGGGAAAAAACCATGGTGGATGTTAGTCCACAAGATTATACTCTGCTAAAAGTATAATGAAAATAATAAAGGAGAATGTGCATGCATTCAAGCACACTGCCTAGATCTCACTTCTCAAATACAAAAGGGGCTCACTATCCAATAGAATAGGATTAAAAATACAAAGGGTATGAACTAAGAAAATAGCTTCTGCACAAGCTTGCTTACAGTTCCAATTACGCTCAACACTTCTTCACACTTCGCACAATCTTCTTCACACTCTTCTCTACAACCGAAAGATATTCGCACATACACACATAGGAGAACCTTCTCAACTCACTACACCAATGAAATAATCGCACTTATATATCCGCTACATGAGATTTCATCACATCTTAGTCGCCCAAGAAAAAATAAAATATATTTGCAATGTCGGCCCAAATTTTCAATTAAATTTTTAATGCGTGTCCACCAAGGTCAGCCACAACATAGTGGAGACCCAAATTGATATCTCCAACACAAAAGGACTTCAATTAATTCCTCCTTGAAGATCCACAACATGCTACCACCATCATGTCAGCCAAGAACATGAAAAACTGAACATACGAAGAAAAATATTTGACAATGAGTACACAAATCAATGTGGACATACCATAGAGATAAAGCATGATCTAGAAGCATGCAAGAACACCAAGAAACAAAAGAGAAGCATATGCAACAACTGATATCAACATAATCACACAATCTATGTTCAGGAAAATTAACAGAGACCACATAAACACTGCCAGACCACAACACACTCAAAATATCACATGACCTCTGAAACGTCCGGTAGATGATCTAGATATACTCAACAATAAGCCCTTTGATCCACACCAACTAATCTTCAACATAGAGAATAAAACACCTTCATGATCTACACAGTTCCATTAGGAACCTAAAACACTTTCTTTTACAATTTTCTCAATATCCTTGACATATACAGCATCTGATACATCAAATGCTAATATTGTTGACATCAATGATAACCACATATCAGCAACACATCCACAACATCCAACAATCTCCCCCTTTGGAATTGATGGCAACACATGTGAAAAATACCATCAACCCAATACACTGATTTCTTCTGTACTTCTCCTCCTGAAAGGATTTTTCACATTACACTTCTCCCCCTTTGACATCAATGGCAAAGGTAACAATGAACTTTCCATATATACACTTTGAACCACATATCTACACATCTGACTACTCCCCTTGAGTAGCAGCCATGAAAACATCAATCCAAAATAGAATATAGCAATGAAGTTCATAGATTGATGTAAGCAAATGCATCTTTTAGTTCTTATCAGGAGGGGTGATTACCCCTAGCATACTTCTAAGATACTCAAAAGTATCCTTCAGCAATGGCTTAGTAAATATATCTGAAATATGTTCTTTGGTAGGCACATACTCCAGTCTGACTTCTTTCTCATTCACTTTCTCCCTCAAGAAATGAAACTTGATTGATATATGTTTAGTCTTAGATTGTAGCACTGGATTCCTTGACATATTTATTGCACTTGAGTTGTCACAGTATATAGAAATATGATCTTCATATGTCACCCTGATATCTCTCAGCATTTGTTTCATCCACATCACTTGAGTACAATTATTGGTAGCAACAATGTATTCTGCTTCAGCAGTAGATAGAGAAATTGAGTTTTTCTTTTTACTTAACCAGGATACCTACTTCTTCCCTAGGAAGAAAGCACCACCACTAGTACTTTTCCTGTCATCTACATCACTAGCCCAATCTGCATCAGTATATGCACATAAAGTGAGATCATCATCCTTTGGATACCAAGGTCCAAAGTCAATTGTTCCTTTCAGATATCTGAAAATTCTCTTGACAATAGTTACATGTGATTCTTTTGGATCAGCCTGAAATCTTACAACCATACACACATCATTCATAATGTCTAGTCTAGTCTGATTCAAGTAGAGCAATCCATCAATCATTGACCTATATCTGGTTTGATTCTCCTTAGGAGAGTCATCATTCTGTGTCAACTTACATCCGGTCACCATGGGGGTACCAATAGGTTTGGAGTCATCCATCCCAAATTTATTCAGCAGTTCTTTCACATATTTGGACTAAGATAAGAAGATCCCTTTGTCCAACTATGTAACTTGTAATCCCAGAAAGAACTTCATTTCTCCAATCATACTCATCTCAAATTCACTCTTCATTTCATCAACAAACTTCATACATAGATTATCATCTCATCCAAAAATGATGTCATCAACAAAAACTTCTATAATTAACTCGTTATCATTATCTAGTTTGAAGTATAAGTTGCTATCAATAGTTCCTTTACTGAATGCAAGTTTCAACATATATTTATCCAATCTAGCATACCAAGCTTTGGGGGCTTGCTTAAGTCCATACAAAGCTTTCTTAAACCTACAAACCATGTCTCCCTTATCTGTTAGCTGAAATCCATCCGGTTGTTCAATGTACACTTCTTCTAGTTCTTCATTTAGAAATGCAGACTTTACATCCATTTGATAGAATTTATAGTCCTTGTGTGCAACATAAGCAAGAAATAGTCTAATAGATTCAATCCTAGTGACAGGGGAAAAGGTTTCTTCAAAATCAACACCTTCCATTTGAGAATACCCTTTACATACTAGTCTTGCTTTATTCCAGACCACTTCACCTTATTCATTCAACTTGTTTCTAAATACCCATTTAGTACCAATCACATTTTTGTCTTTAGGTTTCAGAACCAGTAGCCATGTGTCATTATTTTCAATCTGTGTTAGTTCTTCCTTCATAGCTTCCAACCAGTGTTCATCTTTACAGGCTTCAAAGACATTTTTAGGTTCATTCTTGGAGATTAGACAATATTCTTCTGTAATTTTTCTTCTAGTTTTCACTCCTTTATTCTTATCTCCTATGATCCGATTTTTAGAATGATTCAGCTTTACATACCTTGGATTTTTGGAATACTCTTGAGCTTATGATTCTTCTAATCTTTCTTCTATACTTGCACTTGTTTGAGCCTCCTGGCTGACTTGATTTACCAAAACAAATTGAGGTTGCTTCACCAGAAGAACTAGAACATATGGAACATATGGCACAATTTGAAGTTGATTCTATGTCTGAGCATTCTTCCCTTGGCTTGTAATGTCTTCATCTGAATCATAACTACAATGTCTAGATGATTTAATAGAGTCCTCATCAACTCTGACATTTGTACTCTCAACCATCTTTCTCAATATTTTGTTGTAGCACTGGTAGGCCTTGCTTTTAGTGGAGTAACCTAGGAAGATTCCTTCATCACTTCTTGCATAAAATTTTCCTATATCATCATCTCTCTTGATATAACACTTGCTTCCAAATATCTTAAAATACTTAACAGTAGCTTTTGTGACCAAACCATGATAACTCATAGGGAGTCTTACCAAAATTACCGTTAACATTTACCCTGTTTAAATTATACACATCAGTTCTTACCGCTTCACTCTAGTACATCTGAGATACATTTCATTCCATCATCATCGTTTTGGCACTATCCAGAATTGTTCTATTCTTTCTCTCTGCAACTCCATTTTGTTGAGGGGTTTGGGGAGTAGATAACTGTCTTTTAATTCGATTCTCTTCACAATAAGAGTTGAATTCCTTGGAAATGAACTCACCACCTCTATCAGATCTTAGGCACTTAATTTTTAGACCTTTCTCATTTTCTTCCATAGCCTTGAAACTTTTGAACTTCTCCAATGCTTCACTTTTTTATCTTAAAAAGGAAACCCAAATCATTCTAGAGTAATCATCAATAACTAGCATGAAATTGTAAAGGTACGCCAACCTTACTTACTAAACATGGAAATATCAAAGAATATTCACATTACCAATTAGAGATATTGATACAAAATTCATTTCCACATAAGAATAATGAACAATATATATATATTAATAAGATTGCTCCAAGGAAATTACAATGTCGAATGTAAAAGTTTACATCAAGTAGTGTCACAACATCTCTTTCAATGTTACATCTATAAGTACATATCAAGGATTACATCAAGTTCACAAGTTAAATTGCAATTGGCTATGCAAGCCATACAAAGTAATACAAGAAATGTATATATAAATATCCATGTGATGATAAATCCTCGATATTTGACCACCATGACACTGCTTTGTCTTCCGCAAAGCCAAGAACAAGAGTGGGTCTAGGCGCCTTTTCCACCCAACCACGAAGTATAAATACTTCCCTGTATTTATTCCTAGCTCGAAGAAAACTCTGACCCTGTGTGAGGAGCCTAACAACCTGGAATGAAGAAGTAGGAGGGAACTCTCAATGCAAGCCTGATGCCTATATTCAATCTAATCTAGAATGACATATATCTTGCATGCAGGATGTGGCAGAGACTAATATCAATAATATCTAGGATTTTTTTAAAATACCATCTATTTCACTGGTGCATATGCTTGGCCAAGCAACAAAATAA
Source organism: Sequoia sempervirens (assembly GCA_007258455.2). Classification (NCBI taxonomy): domain Eukaryota; kingdom Viridiplantae; phylum Streptophyta; class Pinopsida; order Cupressales; family Cupressaceae; genus Sequoia; species Sequoia sempervirens. The sequence continues at coordinate 4,737 of VDFB02042470.1, forward strand.
CAAAAGTGATAGTTTCAAAAAGGGAAACTATTGTCTCTGGATATCCACACTCAGCATCCTGTCCCGGAAGTGGTTTCATAAATATTAACATGGGATCTCCTACGTATGCTAAAATTACAAGCACTCAACAATAATTAAACTCTTTAGTTAATAATTTTTGATTTCAAGTTCGTTATCCATTTAGTATGCCATCTATAATTACAAATGAAATAAACCATAAGGAATTAAGATATATATGAATTTAGTTTTTATCCAATAATTAATTCAATTTATTCAATTCACTATTATTCATATTTAAAAATGGCTTAAAAATGTGTATGCAACTTTCAATTTACATACAAATTCCTTATAATCATTTCCACTTCAAGGAGTTTATCCTATGAGATAAAATAAAACAAAAGATATGCTATTTTAGATGTAAATTAATCCATACTCAGTTCAAGAATTAAACATTCTCATATGCAAATAACTATATATATATACATATATTTATATATATTTATTCAAAGCATAATAACAAACAAAAGTATTGCAGACTCAAAAACTCATCTTCCTATAGGTAGGAATAATTTCTTTTCTGAATAATACATATATATCTTTCTATCATCTACCATTTTGCAACATCAGATTATTCTGCTAAAAAAAATGAAGGCTTTCATATATTTACATAAATATGCAATTAAAACGCATTCAAAATAAAAATGCAGCTCACTTATATTCTTGAGAGACAACACAGTCCATAGAGAGGAAATTTTCGAATAACATTAGAGGTAAACATGAAACAAATATGTTAAGGAAACAATTGTATGAACAAGTCGAATTACTAATTTCTGAGCTTTTTACCCAGCACAGAGATTGAGGTTTGAGGTCGACAGCCTCCAGGTGGGAGTGCACTGCTTGTGGCCTTCCAACAACTTCTCTCAATGGAGAGAAGAGTCTAACACATTTAAGGTAAGAGTCAATCAAACTTCTAATACCAAGCACTCAGGAACACTCTTTGGAAAACACGGAAGGAACACATGAATACAATGATGGTTTGATGGAAATGGTTATTGTGGAAAAGAGAAGATGTTATTAAGCATATAGTTTTTAGATTGAAAAGCAGAGTGGATTTACACAAAGCACAACAAAGACCTTGGGGAAGGGTGACGACATAGGGAATGACTGGAGTGTGACGTAGCGGCCACTATGGGAGGGCAGCGCCCTTCCCATAGGTCATGGCCTGTGGGAAACAACTGCTCTCCACAACGTTGCTCTTCCACTTTGTCGGAGGTTGACTTATAAGCCTTCTCTAAATTTTTAAGAGTTCTCCAAACAAAATGACCAGCAAGGATTCTCCAATTCAATTTGATTCATAAAAGAAAAGATATTATTTACCATTACTTTTATATGTATTCACAACAATAAACTAGAAATCACATGATTTATGCGTATATGAAATACAAGGAAAAGGAACATACAATTCTGGTACAGCCATGTCAATCGAATTCTTGTATAGAGATAGACGATCATAGCTTCAGTACGCATATTTTCAATTGACACAATTGATTTGAATATCAACGGAGAAATGTTATCTTTCATAGAGAACAATCAATTATTCACTCTTTTTTATTTTAACACATTGGAAAATAATAAAAACCTAGAAGATCGCTATCCAATTTTGCTCACTCTTGGTTCTGTCTTTCACTCTTCTAGTTCTTCTTTCCCGAAATTTTGATGAACTTCACTATTCTTCTTTAGTTATTATTTTGCAAAATGAAAAATGAAGAAAGAAGAAAAATCTTGAATCTCTAGAACAATGAATTCTCTTGTTGAGAAAATAAGAGTTTCATAAACTTTTATTTAGTTTTTCCAGCTTTATTTTTCTTTGTTTTCTGCTTTATTTTTCTAATTTCTTTTAATCATCTTTGCTCATATTTTTCTATTTTTATTGTTTTCTATCTTATCACTTTGCTTTCGAAAATCTTCCTATATTTCTTTTATTCTAAGTTTTCTAATAAATCTGATTTTAGAATAAAGTAAGATTTGTTTTTGATGCACACATTATCCACAATTTAACAAAATAATATCTTAATCTTCAAATAAAATATTAACTAAAAATATACTAAACTAATTATTGTATTTTCTATGCATTTTAAATTTACCACTAATTAATGTAAATAACATTGCAAACTAAACAAGATAATTAATTAATTGAATAAAATCCTAAATGCAATTTATATGATTACTAAGTGGTGTGTGTGAGAGAGAGAATCTGTTCCAACTTAACCTTGCCAGGTGGCTAACCTCCTCTACCTCAACCACACTCTTGGTCTTCGACAAACCTGCATCTTATATAAACTCAGGAACCCATTAATAGATTAGTGTCCAAAAATATAAATCAAAGAAATACATATCATTCTAATACATCATTCTCTATGTTACATCTTAATAATCATCACATTTCATTTTATTGAAATAAAATATCATCCATTGCATTTCATCTTTCAAATAAAATAAAAATTCTCCTAATTCCATATTCAAACCTCACAACAATTATTCTACCACAAAAATGTATTCATGTTTCAGTTCCACTTATAGTAAAATCAGGTAGTACCAAAGTTTGGGACGTGACAAAAATACATTTCTCCATGAATACTTCTGACTCTGGAGGGACCACAAAGGTCAGTATGTAGCATCTCTAGAAAATTATTTGAATGAAACTGTTTTCTCTGGAAAGAGACTCTAGTTTGTTTACCCATATGACATTCCTTGCAGATTATATTAGCAAGCTTTACTAACCTAGGCGGATCTCTTGCTGCTTGAGTAGAAATTATCTTGATAATGTTGTCAAAGTTTACATGGAACAATCTTCTATGCCACAACCGACTTTCATCTACTTGAGAAATTAAACAATTTCCACTAGCAGTATTCAGATGAAAAATGTTACCTTTTGTTTTTTTTCCTGTTGCAATCATATTCCCAAAACTCCCACGTATCTTGCATCTTTCATCTTTGAACTGAAGATCATATCCCTTGTGAACCATCTGTCCAACACTCAACAAGTTGTGCTTCAAGCCTTCAACATAGAGGACATCATCAGTGTTGTCCTTACCACCAAGGAAAATAGATCCTCTGCCATGAATCACACTAGCATTGTTATCTCCAAATCTTACAACCCCACCATCGTACTTCTCTAGACTCACAAATTTTCTTTTATCACCAGTCATATGATGTGAGCATCCACTATCAATGACCCACTCATATTTTTCTTCAACTTGGGCTGCAAGAGATTTTTCATCTTTAGTAGATTCAGTAGCCACATGATTATCTTCAATGGTAGCAATGAAATCCCATTCATCTTCTTTTCCATTATCTTTATTAGACTCATCATCAGTCATTGCTTCTTCAACAAAGTAGCATCCTTTTTGGAATCTATAATTTTTAGGTTTAGATCTGGGAACTCTTTCAAGACATCTTGATACAAAATGACCTATTTTACTGCATGAAAAACATTTAATAGGAAATACATCTTCATACTTACCTTTTCCTCTCCCTTCTTGCTTTGCAATCAATGCTTCCAATTCTTCTACATCTCTTTCTTTATCTTCAAGCTGTTTCAATTCTTCATCATACTTGGATCTCTTTTTGGAACTCTCTCCCGGACTATATCTTTGTCTGCTACTTCTGAATACAGTAGCCTTGAATTTAGATTCACCAAATTCACTTATTTCAAAAGCAACAAGCTTCCCAATCAATGTGTATCTAGTCATCTTGTTTACTAATCTGAACTCTTCAATAGCATGAACCTTCATTTTGTAGGAGAGAGGCAAGTATCTGAGTACTTTAGCTACAATTTCATCCTCATCCATAGAACCACTGGCACATTTAATAACCATCACTATTTTATTTACTCTCTGCATAAAAGAAGTGATATTTTCATCTTCACCCATCTTCAAATTCTCATACTTTCCTTTCAAGCTCTATAGCTTAGCCATCTTCACCTGTGCATCTCCTTCATACAAAGTTTCTAGTTTCATCCAAATCTCATGAGTTGTTTGTAGACCCAACACATTAGCCATTTCTGAATCTATTAGAGCACTCACCAAAGCTTCAACAACCCTGGTATTACTTTCAGCATCTTTGATCTCATCAGCAGAAGAGGGACCATTCTCAGGAATAGTGTATGGATATTTTGTAATCTTCCAGTAAGCATCACCAATGAACTTTAGATGACATTGCATCTGGACTTTCCACATTGAATTGTTAGTGCCATAAAATCTAGGACTATCCTTCTTGAATGTTGCCATCCTAGATCACCTCAAGCTTTTAGACTTCTTCATAGGAACCGGCTCTGATACCAATTGTTGGAAAAACAAGGACAAACAACTGAGAGGGGGGGAGTGAATCAATTGTCACAAAAATTTAAACTTTTCCTACTTAACTTAAATCTTAGATTTGATGAATAAGCAATTAGTCACAAGCAATAAACACATCAGAGAGACAAAGAACACCAATATTTTTTACGTGGAAACCCTATTAGGGGAAAAACCACGGTGGATGTTAGTAAACAAGATTATACTCTGCTAAAAGTATAATGAAAAATAATAAGGGGAATGCACATGCATTCAAGCACACTTCCTAGAGCTCACTGCCCAACAAAATAGGATTAAAAATCCAAATGGCATGAACTAAGAAAATAGCTTCTGCACAAGCCTGATTACAGTTCCAATTAAGCTCAACACTTCTTCATACTTCACACAATCTTCTTCACACTCTCCTCTGCAACCGAAAGATATTTGTACATACACACACAGGATCACCTTCTCAACTCGTTGCACCAATGAAACAATCACACTTATATATTCACTACATGAGATTTCATCACATTTTAGTCGGCTAAGAAAAAATAAAATATATTTGCAATGTCGGCCAAAATTTCCAATTAAATTTTTAATGCTTATCCACCAAGGTCGACCACTACATAGTGGAGACCCAAATTGATATCTCCAAAAAAAAAAGACTTCAATTTATTCCTCCTTGAAGATCCACAACACGCTACCACCATCATGTCGGCCAAGAACATGAAAAACTAAACATACGAAGGAAAATCTTCGACAACGAGTACACCGATCAATGTGGACGTACCACAGAGATAGAGCATGATCTAGAAGCATCCAAGAACACCAAGAAACAACAGAGAAGCATCCACAACAACTGAGATCAACAAAATCACACAATCTACATTTAGGAACACTGACAGTGACCACAGAAACACTGTCAGACCACAACACACTCAAAACATCACACGAACCTCTAAAACTTCTGGTAGATGATCTAGATATATTCACCAATAAGCCCTTTGATCCACACCAACTTATCTTCAATGTAGAGAACAAAACACCTTCATTATCTACATAGTTCCACTAGGAACCTAGAATAATTTCTTTTACAATTTTCTCAGTATCCTCGACATATACAACCTCTGATACACCAAATGCTAATAGTTTTGACATTAATGACAACCACATATCAGCAACACATCCACAACTGATGAGGGCACAACCCGAGACACAGAAAATAACCCACAAACAAGAGAATAATTTTATTATTCAAAAAATGGAGCTTCTTACATGCAGAGGATCTCAAATCCCCAAATTCTACAACACATGCAAGTTATAGAAAGCTACAGAATAACCCTTTCGCAATATGTGAGCTTGTCCCCAAAAAGTTACCCAAAAATTAGAAACCCGCCCATAAATAGAGCTCCTCATTAGTTTGGAGCCAAAACAACATTCAAATTTGATTTTAGGCTGTTTGGCGCCGAAAATTTACAACATGAAGTTCAAATTTCAAAAGAGCATTTGTAGTTGTATCTTCTAGAAAGTGCGCCAACTTCCCGGGGCCATAACTTTTGATCCGAGACTTCGATTCGTGAACTGTTTGAACCATTGGAAAGGTCTCGAAGTCAATAGTGCGCTCAAAATTTTCTACGCCGATTTTGGCAAGTTTCGGGGCCGATCCGGGAGCTCTAAGTGCCTCAAATCTAACTTGGAGGATTTTCAGGTGCAAATCTGGGAAACTAAAACTGTAATATCTTTCAACCCAGGAACCGAAAATAAAAACCGTAAATTGGGAATTTCATTATGACGAAAAGGGTATCCAAAAATGTAAAAACATCTAAAAACCGAGAAACTTGAAATTTAACTATTTTTGGGTGATGCAAGATTGCCCTTACACCACTGGATGCTCCTGCATCAACAACATCCAACACTTTCATATATCCAAGTCAGATCTAGAGGTTTCAACCAGTGAAAATCTAGAGAAATAGAGTACAAACCTTAATCAAAATCTCAAAATTTGCAGATCCAAAAAAGTAGGAGTCCAATCTAGGGTGTCCTTGTGCCCTAGACTAGCCAATTCAAGCTAAAATTTATAGTATAGGCTCCTCTCTATTGTCACTTCTAAGATCCGGATCAGTTTTGTAACTTCTTATTTTCATCTGCCAGATAAATTACAGTTACATCTAGGGTTGTATGTCAAATAGGATTTTCAAATTACACACCAAACTCATCATCCACACAACACATCACAAACATAAAACACTAGGGGATTGGTTCTCCATTGTGACAACAATTCAATCATCAAACCCTAGATAGTTTATGTTTAATGTTGAGTAAGTGAAAATGAGATAATCTTAGTTATCCTAATTGGAGCTAGGATCAGTTTTCCTACAAGGATAAAATGGAAGTTGGAAGAGGATAAACACTTTCATTTTTAGTCAAGTTTTGATTGTTTATTGTTTAAGAGTTGGTTTTGGTTTTTAGTATTAGTTTTATTAGTTTTCTTTGAGTTTTTTATTTTAGTGTCTTGTTTTAGTATTCCTTTTTGAGCCTTCATGAGGAGTTATGGTAGCAATTATGTTATCACTCTTCCCTCATGACTACTAGAAGGTTATGGTGATTAATCATTTGTGGTGTTCTGTATAGTTTGATAAGCATTGCTTAATGTAGATGTTGGAAAAACAAGGACAAACAACTGAGAGGGGGGGTGAATCAGTTGTCTCAAAAATTTAATTTTTTTCTAACTTATCCTTAATTTCAGATCTGATGAATGAACAATTAACCATAAGCAATTAACACATCAGAGAGAAAGAAAACCGAGAGTTTTTACGTGGAAACTCTATTAGGGGAGAAACCATGGTGGATGTTAGTCCACAAGATTATACCTTGCTAAAAGTATAATGAAAAAAAATAAGGGGAATGCACATACATTTAGGCACACTGCCTAGAGCTCATTGCTCAATTACAAAATGGTCTCACTATCCAACAAAGTTGGATTAAAAATTTAGAGGGTATGAACTGAGAAAATAGCTTCTACTCAAGCCTAATTATAGTTCCAATTAAGCTCAACACTTCTTCACACTTCGCATAATCTTCTTCACACTCTGCTCAATAATGATATTCAAACATACACACATAGGAGAACATGGAGCATACATTTCATCAATCACACAATTGCTCTTATATATCTACTAGAGGAGATTTCATCACAACATTGTCGGCCAAGAAAAATAAATTATATTTGCAATGTCGGCCTAGATTAACAGCTAAATTTTAATGCGAACCCACCAAGGTCAGCCACAACATAGTGGAGATCCAAATTAATATCTCCAACACAAGAATACTTTAATTAATTTTTCCTCGAACATCTGCAACATGCTATCATCAACATGTCAGCCAGAAACATGAAAAACCAAACATGTGCAAGAAAATATTCAACCATGAGCACATGGATCAATGTGGACATACCACAAAGATACAGAATGAACTAGAGACATCTGAGAACACCAAGAAACACTAGAGAAGCATCCACAACAATTGAGATAACCAGAATCACACAATCTTCATTCAGGAACACTGATAGATACCAACAAAACACTGTCAGACCATAACTCACACAGAACTTCACGCGAACCTCTGAAACTTCTGGTAGATGATCTAGACATACTCAACAATAAACACATTAATCCACATCAGCTAATATTTTATGTACAAAACAAAACGCCTTCATGAACTGCACAGTTCCACTAGGAACCTGGAATACTTTTTCTTATAATTTTCTCAATATCCTCGACATATACAACAATAGATACACCAAATGCTAATAGTGTTGACATCAATGAAAACCACATATCATAAACAAATCCATAGCATCCAAAAATCTCCCAACAATCTCCCCCTTTGGAATTGATGGTAACACATGAAGTGAAAAATACCATCAACCCAACACACTGACTTCTTCTGCACTTCATTTCTGAAAAGATTTGTCATGTTGCTCTTCTCCCCCTAAGATATTTTTCACATTACTCTTCTCCCCCTTTGACATCAATAGAAAAGGTAACCATGACCTTTCCATACACATGCTCTGAACCACATATCTCCACATCTGACTACTCCCCCTGAGTAGCAGCCATGGAAACATCAATCCGGATCATAATTTAGCAATGATGCTCACGGATTGATGCAAGTAAATGCATCATTTAGTTATTATTAGGAGGGGTAATTAACCCTAGCATTCCTCTGAGATACTCAAAAGTATCTTTCGACAATGGCTTGGTAAATATATCTACAATCTATTCTTTGGTAGGCACATACTCCAATCTAACTTCTTTATTATTCACTTTCTCCCTCAAGAAGTGAAACTTGATTGATATATGTTTAGTCTTAGAGTGTAGCACTGGATTCCTTGATATATTTATTGCGCTTGAGTTGTCATAGTATATGGAAATAGGATCTTCATATATTACTCTGATATCTCTCAACATATGTTTCATCCATATCACTTGAGTACAATTATTGGTAGCAGCAATATATTCTGCTTCAGCAGTAGATAGAGAAATTGAGTTTTTCTTTTTACTTAACCAGGATACCAGCTTCTTCCCTAAGAAGAAAGCACCGCCACTAGTACTTTTTTCTATCATCCACATCACCAGCCCAGTCAGCATCAGTGTATGCTCACAAAGTGAGATCATCATCCTTTGGATACCAAAGTCCAAAGTCAGTTGTTCCTTTCAAATATCTAAAGATTCTTTTAACAACAGTCACATGTGGTTCTTTTGGATTAGCTTGAAATCTAGCGACCATACATACAACATTCATAATATCTGGTCTAGTCTAAGTCAAGGAGAGTAATCCACCGATTATTGACCTATATCTAGTTTGATTTTCCTTAGGAGAATCATCATTTTGTGTTAAATTACATCCAGTCACCATAGGGGTACTGACAGGTTTGGAGTCTTCCATTCCAAACTTCTTCAACAATTCTCTCACATATTTGGACTGAGATATGAAAATCCCCTGGTCCAACCATGTAATTTGCAATCCCAGAAATAACTTCATCTCCTCCAAAAATGATGTCATCAACAAAGACTTCTATGATTAACTCCTTATCATCATCTAATTTGAAGTATAAGTTACTATCAGCAGTACCTTTAGTGAATCCAAGCTTTAGTAGATATTGGTCAAATCTAGCGTACCAAGCTCTAGAGGCTTGCTTGAGTCCATACAGAGCTTTCTTCAATCCGTAAACCATATCTTCCTTATCTATTAGCCAAAATCTATCTGACTATTCAATGTACACTTCTTCTAGTTCCCCATTCAGAAATGCAGACTTTACATCCAATTGATAGACTTTATAGTTCTTATAAGCAACATAAGCAAGAAATAATCTTATTGCTTCAATTCTAGCAACAAGGGCAAAGGTTTCTTTGAAATCAATACCTTCCATTTGAGAGTACCCTTTACATACCAGTCTTGCCTTATTCCAAACCACTTCAACTTCCTCATTCAGCTTTTTTCTGAATACCCACTTAGTACCAATCACATTCTTGTCTTTGGGCCTAGGAACCAGTGTCCATGTCTCATTCTTTTCAATCTGTGCTAGCTCTTCCTTCATAGCTTCCAGCCAGTGTTCATCTTGACAAGCTTCAGTCACACTCTTAGGTTCAATCTTGGAAATCAGACAATATTCTTCTGCAATTTTTCTTCTAGTTTGCACACCTTTTCTCTTATCTCCTATGATTTGACTTTCAAAGTGATTCAACTTTACATACCTTGGACTCTTGGGACTTTCTTGGACTTCTGTGCCTTTTGAAATTTCTTCTACACTTGCACTTGTTTGTGCTTCTTGACTGACTTGATTTTCTGAAACAACTTGTGGTTGCTTCACCATAACATATGGAATAATCTGAAGTAGATTCAGTGTTTGAGTTTTCTTCCCTTGATTTTTGTTGTCTTCATCTGAATCGTAGCTGCATCGTCTGGATGATTTGACATATTCCTCATCAACTCTGACATTTTCACTCTCAACAATCTTTCTCAGTCTTTTGTTATAGCATCAGCATGCCTTGCTCTTTGTGGAGTAACCAAGGAAGATCCCTTCATCACTTCTAGCATCAAACTTTCCTATATCATCATCTCTCCTGATATAAAATTTGCTTCCAAAGATCTTGAAATACTTAACAGTAGGCTTGTAACTGAACCATAATTCATAAGGGGTCTTACCAGAATTACCATTCACATTTACCTAATTCAAAGTATATACAATGGTGCTTACATCATCATTGTTCTGGAAGCATCCAAAATTGTTCTATTCTTTCTTTCTGCAACTCCATTTTGTTGAGGGGTTTGAGCAGCAGATAACTGTCTTTTAATTCCATGTTCTTCACAATAAGAATTGAACTCTTTTGAAATAAATTCACCACCTCTGTCATATCTCAGACATTTGATTTTCAAACCTTTTTCATTTTCTGCCATGGACTTGAAACTTTTGAACTTGTCCAATGCTTCACACTTTTCTCTTAAAAGGAAACCCAAATCATTCTAGAGTAATCATCAATGACCAGCATAAAATACCTTTCTCCATGAATACTTCTAACTCTAGAGGGACCACAAAGATCAGTATATAGCAGTTCCAACACATTATTTGAATGATTTTTTTTGCTCTAGGAGACTCTAGTTTGTTTACCCATCTGACATTCTTGAAAGATTACATTAGTAGGCTTCACTAACCTAGGCAGATCTCTTACTGCTTGAGTAGAACTTATCTTGATAATGCTGTCAAAGTTTACATGACACAACATCCTATGCCACAACCAACCTTCATCTACTTGAGCAATTAAATAGCTTCCACTAGCAGTATTCAAGTGAGAAATATTGCCTTTAGTTTGCACACCAGTAGCAATCATGTTTCTAGAACTCCCATGAATCTTGCATTTTCCATTTTTGAACTGCAGATCATATCCCTTGTGTACCATATGTCCAACACTTAACAAGTTATGCTTTTGGCCTTCAACATAGAGAACATCATCAGTGTTTTCCTTACCACCAAGGCTAATAGAACCTCTTTCACAAATCACACAAGCATTGTTATCTCCAAATATTACAACCCCACCATCATACTTCTCTAGACTCACAAACTTTCTTTTATCATCGGCCATATGATGTGATCATCCACTATCAGTGACCCACTCATCTTTCTCCTCAAATCGAGCTGCAAGAGCTTTCTTATCTTCAGTAGATTCAATAGGCATAGGTTTATTTTCAATGGTAGCAATGAAAGCCCATTCATCTTCATTTACACCATCTTTATCAGACTCATCATCAGTTAGTGCTTCTTCAACAAAGTAGCATATCTTTAGGAATCTAGGTTTTCTAGGTTTAGACCTAAGAACTCTTTCAGGACATCTTGATGCAAAATGACCTATCTTACTACATGAAAAACATTTAATAGGAAATACATCTTCATACTTACCTTTTACTCTTCCTTCTTGCTTTGCAATTAGAGCTTCCAGTTCTTGTACTTCTCTTTCTTTTTCTTCAAGCTGTTTCAGTTCTTCATCATATTTAGATATCTTTCTGGTGCTCTCTCCTAGACTGTATCTTTTCCTGTAACTTTTGGATATAGTAGCTTTGAATGCAGATTTAGTTTTTGGTGTAGATTCACCAAATTCACTTATTTCAAAAGCATCAATCTTCCCTATGAGTGTATCTCTTGTAATATTGTTTATAGACATAAATTTCTCAATAGCATGAACCTTCATTTTGTAATAAGGAGGCAAGGATCTGAGTATCTTAGCCACAATTTCATCCTCACTTATTGAACCACTGACACATTTAATACCTAGCACTATTTCATTTACTCTCTGCATAAAAGAAGTAATATTTTCATCTTCACCCATCTTCAGATTCTCATACTTTCCTTTTAAGCTCTATAGCTTAGCCATATTCACCTGCATATCTCCTTCATACAAAGTTTCTAGCTTCATCCAGATCTCATGAGCTATCTGCAGACCTATCACATTAGCCATCTCCAAATCTATTAGAGTGCTCACCAATGCTTCCATAGCTCTGGTATTACTTTTAGCATCTTTTATCTCATCAGCAGAGGAGGGACCATTCTGAGGAATAGTATATTGATCTCTTGTAATCTTCAAATAAGCATCACTAATGCACTGCAGATGAAATTGCATCCTGAATTTCCACAATGAGTAGTTGGTTCCATCAAATCTAGGACTGTCCTTCTTGAATGTTGCCATCTTGGATCACCTCAAGCTATCAAAATTCTTCAGAGGAACTAGCTTTGATACCAATTTTTGGAAAAACAAGGACAAACAACTAAGAGGGGGGGTGAATCAATTGTCTCAGAAATTTAAATTTTTTCTAACTTATCTTATCCTTAATCTCAAATCTAATGAATGAAAAATTAACCATAAGCAATTAACACATCAGAGAGACAAAGAACATCAAGATTTTTTACGTGGAAACCCTGTTAGGGGAAAAACCATGGTGGATGTTAGTCCACAAGATTATACCCTGCTAAAAGTATAATGAAAAACAATAAGGGGAATGCACATGAATTTAGGCACACTACTTAGAGCTCACTTCTCAATTACAAAAGGGTCTCACTGCCCAACAAAGTTGGATTAAAAATTCAGAGGGTATGAACTGAGAAAATAGCTTCTACTCAAGCTCGATTATAGTTCCAATTAAGCTCAAAACTTCTTCACACTTCGCATAATCTTATTCACACTCTGCTCAGTAATGATATTCACACATACACACATAGGAGAACACGAAGCATACATTCCACCGATCACACAATCGCTCTTATATATCTGCTATAGGAGATTTCATCACAACATGGTTGGCCAAGAAGAATAAATTATATTTGCAATGTCGGCCCAGATTAATAGCTAAATTTTAAGGTGAACCCACCAAGGTTGGCCACAAGATAGTGGAGACCCAAATTAATATCTCCAACACAAGAATACTTTAATTAATTTCACCTCGAACATCCGCAACGCGCTATCATCAACATGTCAGCCAGGAACATGAAAAACTGAACATGTGCAAGAAAATATTCAACCATGAGCACACAGAGCAATGTGGACATACCAAAAAGATAGAGAATGAACTAGAGACCTTTGAGAACACCAATAAACAAAAGAGAAGCATCCACAACAATTGAGATAACCAGAATCACACAATCTTCATTCAGGAACACTGATAGAGACCAGCAAAACACTGTCAGACCATAACTCATAAAAAAATTCATGCAGTCCTCTAAGACTTCCGGTAGATGATCTAGAAATACTCAACAATAAACCCTTTAATCCACATCAACTAATCTTTTACGTATAGAAAAAAATGCCTTCATGACCTGCACAGTTCCACTAGGAACCTAGAACAATTTTTCTTATAATTTTCTCAATATCCTCGACATATACAACAATAGATACACCAAATGCTAATAGTGTTGACATCAATGACAACCACATATCAAAAACACATCCAACAATCTCCCAACAATAGAGTGTGCAGTAAAGAGGTAATTTTAGGTGGATATATCAGGGTATGTGCAGGATCATGATGGGCCAAAAAGTGGCAATATGATGGGTATATATAGGGTATGTGGTTGATGACTTTTTTTACACAAAATTGATGAAACAAAAGGGTTTTAAAGGAGATTCTTAGCTTCCACCAATATAAATTATGCTTTATTTTGAATTTAATAAATAATTATTATATTTTCTATTTGAATTACAACTAAATTCCTTATTGATATTGATTGAAAAACATCTATAGCTTTCAAATGGTATCACATTTTTTGAATCCAAAACATGCATCGCATACTATAGGATTAAAAAAAAAAAATGAATTTCATGAAGTTTTGACCAAGTTAAGGTGGTCAAACATACGAGTTTTATATTTTTAAAATTTGTAATAAAAATTCATAATTAATTATTTACTTGGAAAAAAATTACAAAAAATATGCATCACATCGGACATGAACTCTACCTATATCTAAAATATTATAAAAAATATTATCATTTTATTGTGGTTAGGGTGGTCAGACAGACACCTACTTCTTCTTTTTTCCCTAAAATTAAGTACTACTGCATTGAAATTTCAAATTTTCACCAAATATTTTCTTTTTAAAAATAAACCTAGTAGTTTAGAAACTACATTCAATTTTCTAGAAATTATATTGTTACACATTTTTGAAATAATATAGATAACTTATTCAAATTTTTATGTCAAGTTGCCTAACTTTATTTTTTCTAAATTTTTTGCCACTTAAGGGCCTGTTTTTTCTATGATGATCCTGCACATGCTCATCAAATGATTACATGTACAAGTTGATCAATAATGATAGAGGCCATTTTAGTTGATCAACACATATGTTTCTTACACTACATGTAGGTAAAGATAGTTGAATCAGTGATACTCCAACATGATCATGTTAGGGTGGTTGATTCAACCATATTATTGCACATTGATTTAAAAATATTTCATTACATCTCATGCATTATTCCTTTGCATGCTCTCATAATGCCAAGATGTTTCATGCATAGATGCACATATAGTAGTTTTTTACAACCATATGTAACCCTTCAACTTGACACAACTTAACCATGTGCACCTGACAACCATAAGTAAAAGTACAAAGTTGTGTCACACTTTTGGCCAACTTATCAGGACAAGTGAATTTTTGTTTTTTTTAACTATAAATCAATTTTGGTCAAACACATGATCTAGTAAGATTCATTTTAGCTAAGTTAGATATGTCCACAAATTTTCCAACTAAAATTGTTGGCTAAATGCATATTTAGCACCACTTTGAGGCTAATTTACCAAAATAAATAAATAAATAAAAACTTGATGTTTCAACAACTCCTACTCATGTAAATAACATTTTTTAAAATATAAAAATACCCTTTTGTAGATCCATAAGTGCATTTTTTAATATATATAGTTTAAGTATTATTTATATTTTATATTTTTATTTTTACTAAAAGTAGGTTATTACCACAAAAATATTAGGTTGATTACCATGTCAAAAAAATACTAAAACTTATTAATTTTTTTAAAAAAATATGATGCACTAGATAACAAAATCTATATCAAGATGATATGTTTTTTCTATTTTAGATAAATAATTAATATGGAAATTGACGTTGAATGAAAACAATTGTGCTTCAATACACACACATTTATTATTTATTTAAAAATATATGTTTGTCAAAATTGGAAAAAAAAAATATCATGCACTAAAGTTTTAAGTTATAAATACACATAATTTTTTTGAAGGAAAACAAATAAAATTTACTATATAAAGATCGACCTCTTATGTAACTTCATTTTTCAACATTTTATTAACAACTAGTTAATAGTGTCAATTTATAAAAAAAATATATTCAATCATTTTTTTATTTTAATAAAAAAATAAAAACATAAAATATGCTAAAAAAAGAAAATTTTATTAGTTTATACCATTTCAAAATTCAAAACATATATGTCACTTTTTAGTGATTCAAGTTTAACATTTGGATCAATGTTGACTATTTCTTTTATAAAAGTGTGACACAACTTTGTACTTCTACCTCACAACTATGTGAACCTCAAAGTCTCACCATCTTGGTAATTATTTACATGCAAGATTTAACAACTTCACTAGCACCTCAAATATCATTCACTTCATCCTTCCAAATTGTACACTCCTAACACATGTGTCTCTGAATTGTGTGCTACAAGAGAATTCTATTCCCCTGCTTTGTGTTTTAAACTTCACATTGGACCGTACACATGTGACACATAGAACATGATCATTCACATGTTATGCTTCCATATTCACATGATACATAGTAGGTCTTATGCCACATGAATTAGCTCGATAAAAGTCTACCATTTGGAACCATAAGTATAAGATACATGAAAAAATCCCATGCCACAACTTTTCTACACCATACAAGTATGATACCTTGTAGCATCCTATCCACATACACTTCACTAACACTAGTTGACTATAGCTATACATATTTCCACTAGACACTTTATACAATAAGAAAGCCACTAGAGCAAAACCCTTTATGTGTATGACTTGGTAATTTTGCACTCTAGTCTAGTAGGTTTAGCACTCCAACTCAATTGCTTGGTTTCTTCCATCAAAATGCTCCACACTTGATGTTCTACTTCTTGTAGTCTAGGAAAAAATAGAAAAGTTATACAAATCCTTTATGGTAATAAGAATTCTCACTCTTAGCTAGTTCTATATGAATACATCATTTATTTACTCCTATCCTCATATATTAATAGAAGTAATAACTTTACTAATTTTCTTTATCTTAATGTGCTATGATTTTTTGCATCTTATCTAATAGGTTCCATTATGCATTTCATAATTCATAACACTGTTTAGATGCCCTAAAACATTTAGATAAGTTATAAATTATCCTTCAATTGTCTTCTTAGACTCAAATTGAATTGGACGCATATGTTGATCAATTCCTTTTACAAGAAAATGATTTTATAGAGTTGCATGATGGTTATTAGATGTTTCAATTGTAGTTGTTTCCCTTTTAGATCAAGGAAATGTTAATTGGAATTGTTCTAAAATTTGTTTTAGTTTTTTTTGTATTAGATTAGTAAATATGATTTTAACTAATAGTATGTAGGTGGATAATTAATTGTTCTAAATTTTCTTTCCCATCGGGTAGTTTAGGAAGGTGCATTTTGATGTCATCTATATATGGACTTTATCATGTTTGTATTAATCATTTAGGAGTAAATGAATACATAATATTATGGCCTATGTATAACATGTAATTTTGGGGCTTTAATATAACAAAAAAATCTTTATGCAGAATGGCTTGACGAACAATTTCATCACTAGAGAGATATTTCCAATGGGAACTATACCTTTTGTTGTTGTATTTACAAAAAAACTATACTTTGGAGGAGGATATTTAGTTAGTCATAATATTAAAATTTAATTCACATATATTCATGTTAAATTATTTATATTAAATAAGCATGTACTTAATAGTACATATGAGGATTAAATTATTTTGAGGTATAATTTTGGTACTAGTGACAACTAGTCACATTTAACTAAGTTTGGACATATTGTTTCAATACATTTTATGATGGTTTAAAAAAAAAATCTAGATGACATAACATCTCATATGTGTTGAGAAAAAAGGTGAAGCTACTACAATAAATTCTTTTACAAGTGTATGCAAATCTAAAATATAATTATTTAGCTAAGGATTACCATATATTGATTATGTGATTGTATAAAATAAGCAATAAGAATAAAATAAAAAACCATATGAACACATGATTTACATGGAGAAACCCTTTTAAGTGAAAGTAAACCAGATTGTGGAATACGCCTTCCTAATACTAATCTTCAGGAGAGAGATACATAAATTCTCCAAAACTTGAAATTACAGAACATAAAGATGCACATACATGAATAACAAAATAGACAATAAAAAATAAACATAAGATTTATGTGGGAAAACCCTCTTGGGAAAATACCCACACACTAAAGTAGAGATCTCTTGTATTACAGTAAAACATAAATTACATACAAGTGCAAAGCTATTATCTTTCAAGTGTTTTTTTCAGAATGAAATCAATAACACTACATTACATTCGCTTTGATCACCACTCTGATCCTCACTCACTCATTCCTCTGACCAATCCAATGCACTACGACATTCAATACAAACTTCTCTCAAGTGTTACCTAAAATCCAACGTCCAACTTCCATACCGAACTAAACTATTATCGTCTCTTCTATGAAGTTCTATCAAAATATCGAAGGGACATGAAACCATGTCTCTCTGAATTCTCATTGTCACCTTGATATTCATATCATTCCATTGGAGTGTCGAAGAGACACTGTAGAAAATCCTTTCAATATGGCGAAGTCTCACCGATGAAGCGATCCTACCTTCCATTAGGATATTGAAGGGATGAGCCTCAAAGTCTCATTGATATCATATTGTCTCTTCAATGTAGCTCCATTAGAATATAAAAGGGACCACCTTTTAAGTCCCGCTGATATCCTCCTGTCTCCTCAAAAATTCCTTTACCATCGTTCATTGAAATCTCGAAGGGACTTCAAAACAACTCCCTCAGACATTGATCTATCCCTACGATGTCCCTTTTGACAGCCCATTAGAATGTCAAATGGATTGCAAAAAATATCTCTCTGACATTGTAATGTCAACCCGATGAATCTGAAACCCAAAGCCTAAAGTGCTTATCGGGATGTTGAGGAGACTCACCACTAAGTGCTGCTAACATGTGCTTGTCTACTTGATGAAATTTTGGCCGATGTCTTTTACACTAGTACTTAAGTTTGAGACATTTTTTTCTTAACATTCTCCCTCTTGACGAAAAACTTACTAGCTGCTTCCAATGCTTGAAGTCACTAAAAATTCTAGGCCCCAAGACCCATCGAACTAGTGCACTATTTGAACTTATCCGTACTCATAGGATTTTTCAATGCATCAACAACATTTTCCAGAGTATCAACATTTTCAAGACTAACCTTTCCATCCTCCACCATATCATGAACAATGTGGTATTGCATGTCAATATGTTTCGTCTTAGCATGGAAGGTTGGATTTTCTGCCAAAAAAATGGCACTCTAACTATCACAACAAATAACAATCTACCCTGCATCAAAACCGATATCAAAACATAATATTCTAAGCCAAATGGCTTCCTTGCAGGTGTGAGTTGTTTCCATTACTCAACCTTAATAGTGGATAAAGTGACTACAACCTGTTGCTTGCTCATCCAACTAACTGCACCACCAAACAATGTGAATACATATCCACTAGTGGATCTTCTACAATCAATGTACCTTACCCAATCATAATCCACATATACATGAATGCTAACTAAACTCTGAGATCTAGTAGAGTAACCATGATCTAACATAAGGCGTACTCAGAAGTACCCTTGAAATACTTGAAAACTCTCTTGACAACATCCCAATGCAGCCTTCCTAGATTATCCATAAACTGAATAAGAACTCCCACTACTTGAGAAAATTTTGGCCCCATACAGACCATTGCATACATTAAACTACCAACTACACTTGCATAAGGCACCCTAGTCATGTCCTCCATCTTAGTAGGAGATTTTCAAAAATCTTCAAGAGAAATTTTCATTCCTTGCAACATTGGACCAACTAACTGCTTGCAATCCACCATATTAAACCTCTCTAGGAAAAAAATTATATACTTTGTCTGGTTGAGACAAAGTTTTCTATTTACCCTATCCCTTCTAATTTCCACCCCAAAATATAGCTAGCTAAACCTATATCTTTCATCTCAAACTGTGTTGACAATTGAGATTTTAATTCATAAATCATACCCTTACTATTCCCAATGAACAACATATCATCTACATACATGTAAACAATGATAAGATGACCATTTTTAGATTTAAAGTAAACAAAATGATCATACTTTGATCTCACAAACCCCAAAGACAACACATAGGTATCAAACTTCTGGTACCACATTCTAGGTGACTGCTTCAAACCATACAAAGATCTCTTTAATTTGAAAACCAAGTTTTCCTTGCCTTTTTCAATGAAGTGCTCAAGTTGGGACATGTAAATCTCTTCCTTCAAATCACCATGAAGAAATGCTATCTTCACATCCATCTGCTCAATTTCTAAGTCACATGCAGCTGCAAGTGACAACAAAAATATAATAGACGTTAGCTTAGCTATAGGAGAAAATATTTCTCCATAATCAATCCCCTCAACCTGGGAATATCCTTTCATGACCAACCTTGCTTTATGCTTCTCAACACTACCATCAAGAACTATCTTTTTCTTGAACACCCATTTACATCCAACAGGCTTTCATCCTTCAGGTGAAGGTACCAAGTCCCATGTATCATTCTTCTTCAATGATGCCATTTCTTCATTCATGGCTCCTAAATAGGAATCTACATTAGGCATACCCATAGACTCTCTAACAGTCCTAGGCTCATCAGTGTTAGCAATCATAGGCACAAGTGGAATCTAACATAAAATAACCAAAACTTTTAAGTTGCCCCTTAGTATGTGTAGACCTCCTCACAAGCCGATGCTAAGGTTCTTCATATTGTTCAAAACTTTTAGAGCTACTTGAGCTCTCCTCATTAACAGGTCTACTAGGAGTACATAGTTCATCTTTATTATGTGTAAGAGGAACTTAAACCACCTCCTTTTTTTCCTTTTTCACCTCTGGTTGTAGATCAACTATAGAATTTTTCAACTCACAGAAGGTCACACTTTTGCTATACAACACCTTCTCTATAACTAGGTTCCAGAGCTTGTACCCTTTCACACAAATTCCATAACCGATGAAGATACACTTTACAGCCTTGTTCTCCAGTTCAGATTTTTTTTAACTAGACATGCATAAGCCTCTGTGGACATCAAAATCTGCAAAATGTAGTTAGAAAACCAACAATAAAACCTGCAAAATCGTTAGTATTTCAACAACAAATCAAGATATTCAACATCCTTATGAAATAATACATCATGTTTAAAATGCGAACAAATGACAAAGGATCTAAAGCAAAAGCATAAGAAAACATGATGCAAACTATCTCATATTGGATTGGTGTCACATGTGCTAGTGACCCTTTCCCAACCCTTGATTGATTAGCTAGTGATGAAATTGCTATGGATATGGAGATGCTAAATGGACAAGATCAAGTTCTCAAAGAGAATGACCTTGCATCAAGTTGTAAAGATGATGGATTTGTGAAGAGATTGTGAAGGATTTGCTCAATGTTGAAGCCTCTATTTAAAGATTTCAAATGCTAAGATTGTTGAAGAGGGACCAATGTGGGATTAAAGATTAAGCCAATGAGATAAGGACACTTGTCATCATGTGATTAGTTGATGTGTGTGCAAGATTTGGGAAGAGTGCCCAAGAGGGGGAACTTTTGAATTCAAATTTGCAATTAATGCTGAGAGGGGGACAAGGAAAAACAGCAATAAATGTCCTGTTTGACTTGTCATGTTGAGGGAAAATGATTGTTTTAATAAATCAATAAAATTGATTTATTGTGCAAGTGGCTAGGTCTAGATAATGCAAGTGGGATGTGATTAGTATTAGATTAGGATTAGATTAATTTAATGATGATTATGCTGATTAACTGATTTGACATTTTGGACTTAACTTTCTGATTTATTTAAATCAGAAAAAGGATGAAATATGATTTAGTACTTAATTTAAAGAAAGTCCTGATTTATTGGATGAATGGAATATGATTAAGGTTGAATGATAATGTTTATAAGATTATTTGATGAATGGTTTAAAGTGATGAATGGATATAATGCAATATCCAGTTCGGTTGATGAATGAACCTGATCAAATGCAGAATGTTAGTTTTGCATGTTTACATTTTGCCCCTCTTTGAAGCAATGTACTTGTTGCGT